>JAIPUU010001201.1:22791-34720 GCA_020466095.1 Chlorops oryzae
TGCTGATCATAAAGAACATTTAGTTTATCGTGAGGATAATAATGGTACAACAAAATACACCAGTTACGAAGAAAAAGAAAATAAATTTATTGAAGAAGCACATGAATATTTAATAGACTCTGAATTTAATAAAAATTTTGATCTAGGGCAGTACAGAATAAGTAATTTCTCCGGAAACTTGACGAAAATAGAACTGGAACTCATCAATGAAAAGTATATGCAAGTTCAAGTTAATAGAGAAAGAAAAATTATTCTCGCTATACCGTAGGTGCGTTCCAAGATTATACTGAAGTTTTTATTGCACTCAAAATCTTCGTTTTTCCTAATCTCTAGAATTATCAATGCATCATCACTTAACCAGCCTGAGTGAGCTAGTCCATTCAACGTTGATTCAACTAGATTGCTATTGTAAGGTGGGTCTATAAAAACTATGTCGCACTTTGAAATAGGTCTTGGTAATCCGTTAGCATTGCAACAAATTAACGTGATATCGTTCGTAATTCCAAAATCTTCTGCTGTTTTTTTAGGCAGTTGCAAATTGTAATAATCTGAATCTACCATGAATGCATGTTTAGCACCTCGAGAAAGTGCTTCAAATGAAAAAGAGCCACTTCCGCAGAATAAATCAAGTACATTTAGGTTATAAATAGGTTTTCTTGAAGAAAGTATACTAAATATTGCTTCTCGGACACTACTCATAGTGGGCCGTGCAGCTAAATTCTTGCCTGTAGTTATTTTTCTTCCGCGATATTTGCCTGCAATGATGCGTAGCATATTAAATAAGCTCCAAAATAATTAATTATTTATACTATATGATTAATGTCAATATGGCTTTAGCAGTTTAATAGAGAGAAGCTATCGAGTCGCTTGTAAGAAAAACACAAACACAAGACTCATCAGTTATCTTTTTCTGATTTGCCTGCTGCATTAATTGCTTGACCAATCTCATCTTGTAAATCATCATGATCATTTTTTTCATCATGATTTAGCCCTTCAATTCTGCTTTCTAACTCTAACTTAATTATAGTATTGATTTTATCTATATTATCAAGAAAGCCTCTACATTCTTCTTCACTATACTCTTCACCAGATGCTTTTTTTTCAATAAATAGGTTTTTAAATCCTGCTAGATCAGAATTCTGATCGGTATTTAGTACAACATTTCTCTCTATGAAGCTAAGATCTGACAGCAGTAAGCTAACCTCTAACAGATCTTCACTTTTCACGCTTTTAAGGTCTTCAAGACTTTCTAAAATACTAAACACCTTAATCCTTTCTTGTACAATCTCTTTGTCTTCCTTATCAAATTCAGACAATAAACTATGATTATCTACAAATTTCTCACTCAAAGCTTTATTCAATTTAGCAAAATTGACATCCTTGTCAAGTGATGTGTTATCCCGCAACAAGTCTACCCTTGCCCTACGCGCATTTAAAATGTCGTCGTAGTCATTTAACTTTATGTTGCCATCTTTGTCTTGCTGCAATTTATAATAATCAAGGCCTTTGAAATTTTTATTAGTCTTCATCTTCAATCCTCTTCTCATCTCCTTTTGCATCTGGTTTCCTCATTGGTTCCGGTAATTTCCTTTTACTGTCTTCTCGATTTCTTTTTTCCTCTCTTTCAGCACGTTTTTTTATAGCTTCCTGGGTATTCATTTCAAAAAGTGCCTTAACGTACTCTTCTGGATTTTTTGGTTCTTTAAATAAAGGCTTAAGATTATAAACTTCGTCTTTTCGATCTCTTTCTTCTTTTCTTCTAGCTCTTTCAGCACGTTTTTCTATCGCTTCTGAAGTATTCATCTCAAAAAGTGATAAAGGACTGTAAACTTTATCTTGATTTCTTCTTCCTTCTCTTTCAGTACGCTTTTCCATACCTTCAAAAACAGACCCAAAATCATCAATTTCATCTGAACCTTTTGGTTCCGTGCCTAAATTTCGTGTCACTTCATTTGATTGATCAGGCTTATCTTCTTCTGTTGGCTGATCATGCTGTAGTTGATTAGGCTTGTCTTCTTGTTCTGTGCTTAGTTCTCGTACTACCTTATCTGGCTGACCTCCCCCTCGTAGTCGAAGAGGGTCGCCTTCTTCTAGTGGCTGATCATGGTTATCTCTTACTAGTTCCGTGCCTAACTCTCGTTCTACCTTATTTGATTGATCAGGATTGTCTTTTTCTGGTTCTCTCTTATGGCCGATAGTGTAATCATGAAGCTTATTCAAGAAATCTTGCCTATGCGATTTTGCTCTAAAAAGTAAGTTATTTGGATAACCATCTTTTTCTCCTGTACGGCGGCTAACTCCTATAGAGTCGAGACCATGTTCCCAAGTAAACTTCATAGCATCTTCTATTGTATAGCCCAAATGTGATCCTACATATCCTTTATAATATTCTAAATATTTATCAATTCTTCTATGTGCAATATCTTCTTTATCAATTCCAAACGCCCTGTAGATTTTTTCCTCAAGCTTATCAACATCATTTTTAGGTGATGTTGCAAATTTTGTTGCTTCAATAGTAGCACCTACAAGCTTACGTGGCACATTAATAGCATATTTCAGCACACCCCCAACTCCTGGTATTCTACCTAGCAAATTAGCTGTACCTCCAGCTAATCTGTCCGGTACATGAGTAGCCCAATTACCTAAAGACTCAAGTCCTCTACCAGCAAAATTTTGCCACTGCTGTTTGAATCCTTCCATTATGCCAGTCAAAGGCGATGCCTGATACATACTAGATATATTGTAAACGCTGAATCCACCACCAGCGATACTTGAGCCCATTTGTTGTACGAACGTGCGTAAGGAGAACATCAAAAACGAAAGCAAGAACAATACAAAGATCTCTCCTGCGTTGATTAAATAACCTCTCTGTATGTCTTGCACCCTTTGGTAATCACTATTTTCTTGATAGTTTTGATTTATATCATAAAAATTCTCTGATTGGCAGCTTACACTTTGCGTAATTACACCTTGCACTAAAGACTTTATTTCACTTTTTAAACTTGGCTGTAGAATTACTTTTTCTATGATTTCCTTGTAATTAGTACACCTGCTTTCATTTCCTGGCTGCTTACAATAGATTTCTGTCTTTTTACTTATATTATTAATCAATAATAAGATATCAGCTTTTTCTGATGCATGGGATAAACTATTTGTTAAACGCACTAAATCTTTTACACTACAGCTATTATCTACTACCATATCACTTTCTGCAATATAATGGTCTGCTGGATTCTCTTTAGTACCAGGAATTGGGTTAAAGAAAGGATAATCTATATAACGAAACCCTTTTTCAATGTAATCCGGTGGAAGAGGGATATACCCAGCACCGCCAGTAAATTTTATTGTACCACCTTCTCTGCTTATCTTTTCTATACCTTCTATGTTCTTATCTACGTTCAGCGGAGAAGCTTCTCCAAGAGTGTAAGGTACGAAAATTTGCCCTGGGGTCCAACCAAAGTACTGCTTATCAACGATACAAAAACCACCAAACACCCATTTTGGAGCACATAACCTTACCTCAAACCATTTATTGTAGCATACAGTAAAACCTAACTGCCTATAAAAGGTATTCATTATAATGGAAGCCAGTAATGACAAGAGAGCAAATATCATAATCGACTGTAAACAAAAGCTGATGCAGAATTTTATCCAACCTTCAAATAGACTTTTCAGCGGTGAAAATAAAATAGAAATTAGAAACAGTGGCATAATGGCTATAAGAAAAGCTATACCCATAAAACCAGAAAGGAATATTATGTAAGCATACATACACAGCAGGAAATATAAGACAATCCCTATAAAAATTGCCGGTATCATAAGGAGACTTGCCCACATTTGATAATGTAAAAATGCTGCAAACTTTTTCCAAACAGAGTAAGCAAAAAACTTATTAAACATATCCTCCATGAAGCTAAACAATTTAGCTTCATTTCCTTGAGCAACGTTTGAATTACCTCCGGTGTTCATGTTGGGAGCAAAATTAGTAATTATGCTTATCAATTGTTCAAGACCTTTAACAAATAAAACAAGAAAATGATCATAGAAAAATCTAAAACTTCCAGGAGATATAAGCACTATTACTAGAGTGATTTTCATCATTCTGATGAGCATATCATGCTTAGTTTCTCTTATCATTCCAAAAAGATAAAGAAGAGATGAAATCACTATAAATAGAACAAGCAAGGAAAGAACAAAATTGTGAAAGCTCGTACTTTTTTCAGCTATATTTTGAAATATCGCTTGTGCGGCTGCAGGATCATTGCTATCAAAATGCTTTTTACAATTTTCGTTAATCAATAATACACATTTTAGATAGTTATAAATGTAATCAAAAAATCCAAAGTTACTTGATTTCTGCACTCCGCTCAAAAATTCAAAAGAGTAGCCACCTGCATTATCTAGATAATATCTATCTAATATCTTTACATATATTTTCCATCCTTTTTCTAACCTCACCGTATTACAATTCCTGTCCTGTAATGTGGTGTTATCTCTGTCTAAAGTAAAAAGCCCACTTCCATCTTCCGCTACGGAATTGTAACCTAGATGTACAGTAGGAGACTCAGGGTTACGCATGGATTTTAAATTTTCGTTAGGACTAGAATCGCTAGGCCTTTTAAATAAAAGATAAGCACCATGGCCGTTAGTAAACCAACATGGAGCACCACGTGATACTGTATTTGCGCTATCATCTTCATTAATGCACTTGCACTTTACAGTGCAACTTTCTTTAGGCTTACTTGAAAATTTTTGTATGCTAGGTTTATAATCATTACAAACTAAGTGAAAGTCAGGCAGACTGTTGTCACCTTTCCCTCTTTCAAATTTGGTTGCATATTTTAACTGCTCCAAACTTTCCAAACTATAACTACTTTGAGATTTCTTCTTATTACTATTGCTCCAAGATGTCCATGCACCATTTACTCGTACTACTAAACTATCTCCATTGGTTTCAAGGCCGGTATCCTTCCACTTCACTACTTGATTAGGGTGAAAACCATAATTGATTTCTCCGGTTTCAGGATCAATAGGTTCTCCACTTTCACCTTCTGGAAAAAACGCATCATGACCGATTGGAAAATGAGCACCAACTGCAACTGGTTCAGGACCAAAATAATCAGCAGATATGCACCTTGGAAAAGGCATATCATTCTTACTACAACCTGTAACCAGAACACAGATTACCAAAATTAATAACCTAAACCAACATTTGCCTAAGCGTGATTGCATACCTAAACTTTTTCCAATACAGAATAAATTTCTAAAACCTTACTTCAAATATCTTTTTAATTAGTTACTCCATATATCTCATCAATCTTCCTTGACTTGTCCTTTTGTTTTATCAGAATCCTTTTGCTTATCTGGCTGGCTTAGTGTTTCAGATTTGCTCATTTCTTTGCCAGAACTCCCTTTTTCATCTGCTTGCTTTGGTGTATCAGGCAATTTAGCTTCAATTTTGCTACGATCTTTACTCATTCCCTGCTTGATGTTATGTATCATATTTTGGGTTCTATCATCAAGGCCAACAGTTGACAGCATAGCTTGTGATGCGCTCCTAGAAATATGACTAACACTTTGAGCAACTCCATAACCAGAGCTGAACAACGCCTGCGCCATAGTTTCTGATATAGAAACAAAAGCTTCCATTGCACTAGCAATGATGAGATATATAAATGCCTGGATTAGATCTATAGGTAATGCTGCAAAGTGCCCACCAGCCCTTTCTCCAGTACTGAGCGCAACATCAACACTAGTACCAGGACTATACCCAAGAGGTAATATTGATTTCATAAGACACAGATCATACGATAAAAAATTTACACTAATTAAGCATTGATAGCATGCAGAAAAATTTGTGAGGTTGTATAGAACTGAATACATTAACTGGTTTAAAAGAGACAAGGATGAAAATAAAATGACTGGTTGCAATGAAACATGAGCCAGCGTTTTTATCCAATTATCAAATAATGTTTTAGTTTGTTGAAATAGAATAAATACGATAAATAAAGGTGCCAATGACAATAAAAATGCCACTAAAATAGTAGATATTACATACTTAAACGTAGCACTAATAATGCATCTTAAAAACACAAAAGTAGCATAAAGTATTGCCAAAAATGCAATAAAGCCAAAAGGACCAGAAAGCATCAACGATAAAAACTTTAGCCATGTTTCTCCTGTAAATAATACTCCGGCTGTTAAGTCTAAGAATGCAAATTTTCTCTCCCCTTCTCCTACATAGCCAGAAAAACTATCAACTAAATAAGTGCTACCATCTATAAAAAGTCTGGATAAAGTTGTACCAAAAAGTTCCCAGCTTCTATCGCTAAAGGCAAAAGCTATAAATGCTATCTTGAACATTCTTACAATGAAATCAAATTTACTTAGCTGTATTGTTCCAAGCATATAGCCAACGACAGTAAATATAACGTATAGAGTAAGCAAAGCTCTTACCCCTTGAAGAAGACCTCTTACATATCCTTTGTATGAATCTTTAACGCTGTCCCCAATTACTTCTTCTTTTATAAGTTTAAATACCCCGTTTACATTCGATGAAATAAAATCATTAATTTTTCTTTTAACAAATAAAGTTACTGTGTACTTATTATTTTCATAATATTTGCCATTTTTATCTGTAATGTCATCTCTCTCTACGTTGCTTACATTGATGCCGAAATATATCTTCTTAGATTCTTTGTTCTGAAAGTGTTCTCCGCTTATTACATCTAATATGGTGTACTCATCTTTTCCGTTTACTCTTTCTCTCACTCCTACCACTTTAAAATCATTAGTTCCCACACTATGCAAATCTTTAGGTGGCTCATCACCTAAATATACATATAATTTTTCGCCATTAATATATTCACATGATCTAGTCACTTTAACATGGTACCCTCCTCTATTATAGTAATAATGACCATAATCTGCGATAGCGAGCATCACACTACTACCGGGCGTTACCTCGTCATTTACTGGATAATCATTGTTCAATTCCAGAGAAAAATCCTCGAATTTATTGTTATCGCCAATTTGCGAACACATATTATCCCCTTTTGCACCCTCTTTCTTTGGAAGACATTGAATACCTTTAGCGGTATTTTTATCATCAGGATCACCAATTTTTGCAACAAGAGCCTCAGCCCAAGATTTATCATCTTCAGTAAAACTACCTGCTTTAACATTCCCTTCCATTTTTTCTAGATAAGAATACATATCACATTTATTTCCTTTATCGTACTTCTTATACCTTATAGAGGAGACACAGTTCCGTTCTCCTGCTTGACCTAAACCATAGTTCCATATACCCTTCTCAGTATAGCATATATTTTGATGGTAGCAGTTAAGCTCATAGGAGGAGTACTTTTTTCTCTCATCAAGACTACAGTTTTTTCCATCACATAACTCGTTCAATCCTATTTTAGCGCGGCGTAAATCAAGTAGTGAACCATATACCCATGGTTCGTTGTCTTGAATATAACCTTTATTAAAATGCACCTTATTATCATATGGGGTATACCCATTGCCAACTAGCACTTTGCTTTCCTTTGCTTTTGTTTTATCAAGAGGTAAAAATTGTATTTTATTTTTTGTACCATCTTTACCATCACAAAAAAACTCTCCCCCCTGATGTACTTCACTCACTGTAGCTTTCTTATATACAGTTTCCTTACGATCATTTTCTACAGCTTTATAACAATTGTCATCAAAATTGATGCCTTTCCCTTCTGGATTGTCGTAATCAATTGTTATTTTTCTGGGAACTAAGCTGAAGCTTAACTTGTCACCAGGATTTACTTTAATTCCAGTGTCCACATAACGTCTATTGCTGCCAAATCCTTTGCCACCACATAGTTCGTTTTTACTTTCATTAACACCATAATTGTTAGGTACACTATTAATATCCGCAGCCTTACTATAATTTGGTTCTGAGCCATCAGCACAAAAGCTAGCTGGCACAAGTACTTTCCTTGGATTTTTGTCTTCTTTAAAAGGGCAAAAATTTACTGATCCATCGAGGGTGAATTTGATTTTCTCACCCTGACTAATTACCTGACCAGAATCAACCCAATGAATTTTATCGGCTTTACGAACTGGAACATCCACATTAACGCTGGTGTTTTTGCTCTGCAACCCAGGCTCGACACAATCCATATTACAACCAGTGATTGCAAGACACAGTATCAATAATAGTGATCTTTTACTTATCATTGCTGTCTTCCTGGTTGTGGTATCTGAGGCGTTGACCTTTGAGTCCCTTGTGGTATTTGAGGTCTTGACGTACCTGACTGTTGAGAGGCATCTCCTCTTTCTCTTCTTTGAACGCTTTGTTCATCTAACCCTACTGTTCCCATTAAGCTTTGTTGATACTGTCTTCCAGGTTCGCTTGCTACATAAGCACCAAACAACGAGTCAGATATTGCCGAAGAAGCTTCAACTAAAGCTTTCATAGCGTGTCCCAAAATAACAAAAGCCATCATAGCGGTAATATTAGGTGTATATTTGGAAGCATAACCATAAAAAATACAAGGGTTAAAAATCTTTAGGTTAATATTAAATATACATGTAGAGCAGACCTCAAAATCAAATACTGAATACACAATATAATCCATAACCTGACTTATCAGTGATATAAAAATTAAAAGGACCACTGGATGAATTGCAAATCTTGCTAAATTTTTAACCCAGTTTTGAAACATCTGCCTAGTATACGCAAATAAAAGACAAATAATAAAAATAGGTGCTAAAGAAAGTAATAACGCAACTATTGCTATAGATGTAATAAAAGAAAATAAGGCATTAAAAATAGATAAGCTCACTGTGATTAAACCCCAAATCACCAAGCAAAAAGATACAATGCCCAAAGGGCCAGAAAATATAAGAGATACTATTAACAATACTGAATGCGATGACAAGAACCTATTGAACGGCAAATCAAGAAACTCAAAAACATTTGAAGTAGTGCCTCTAAAATTTGCTATTTCTATTAGTTGTTTTGGAGTGTTAATAAATATAGAGAATGCGTTGTTATAAAAAAAGTCCCAGCTATTATCCTGCAATAGCTGAGCGATGATTCCTATCTTTACGCATATAATTAAAAACTCATATATAGAAATATGAGTTAATCCAAAAAAGTAATAAAGAGTATATAAGATTATATATAGTACTAATAGTGATATTATAGTAGATCTAATGGTATTTGTTCTGCTTGATTTTATAAAACTTTCGTAAAGAGACTTTACAGGACTAGTATCAGAGTGAATTGCGTTAGGGTCTTTATAATTAGAGCCGAAAAATGCAGTTTTCACTTTTTCATCAAAGAAATTATATATTGCACTAAAAGTTTTTGTAGGTGGCTCTTGAGTTGTTAGGTTAATGCTAAACTGACCTTCATTTTTGTAATCGCAGCCATGGTCTCTTATTCCGTAATATATGGTGCCTGTTTTGTCTTTTAATTTTCCTTTCAAGTTTTCCATGTCATGAACTTTGCTGATATCTACAGATATATCCGCTTGATTTTCACCAGGCTTATGCTCAGGGAATTTATCGGAAACACTTATATACAAGCTATTTTCCAGACTATGGTTCTTCGTTACTCTTATGTTGAACCCGCCTTTGTCATTTGTATTGTAGCAGCTCTTGTCATTTCTGCTACATAGACTAAAAGTTAAACTTGGTATTTGATGGTCATTCTCCATCTTATGATCACAACTAGTACATAAACCACCACCTGGAATGTGTTCAAGAGTTTCATTATCCATACCAACTTTTAGAAATGTAATGTCAGTTTTTACCCGTTTTTCCTTTAATACGTTATCAATAATTTCAGCAATAACAGATTCACCTCTAGAATTTAAAGTATTGAATAGCTCAATTTCTATATTATTATATTCAATATACACGCAATCCTCGCCTCTACGACCAGAAGAAAATTTACATATACGTCCACAGAGTAAATTTAAAATGCGCGTATCTATCTTACTTGCACTGCTCTCTGAAAGCTTGCTGCAATCTATATTCTCTCCTTGTTTTATAGAGTTAATAATATTTTCAATTTCCTTTTTTCTTTCATCTTGATCTAACTTCGAAAACCAGTACTCTCTTCCACTCAACCATTGCGCATCGCCTATTATATATTTATTAGGACATATTTGCCACCTTGGCATTTCTCTTGATTTAAAACATGTGCAAAATGTTCCGTTTCTTGCTCGCTACACTTTTCGTCGATTTTCAAATACCTGATTTTTGTCTCACTCTCTTTATCTTTACACACTTTACTTCCAATCACACTAAAGCTTATCGTATCGCCTTTTTTAAGTGTAAATGGTAATGCAACGTCATTTCTCCCAGGCCCAATTGCAAAATCTGCATACTGCTTAGGACAAAAATTAACCTTACTAGGCACTATATCAATCTCTGTTACTCTTATTCTATCTGAGATATTAACACCAGAATCAACCCATTTCTGCTCTGTTGACACTATATCTAGTTTTTCACGCAAACCTGATAAATTTTCTGGCTTAATACAGTGATGTTCCCCGCAGCCTGACAGAAAAAAAAACGGTATTATCAGCAAAAATTTTAGCATAAATCCAACTCATTCAGTGCTTTTGTTAACACTCTCGGAGCTACTAGAACCAGAACCTCGAGATTTACTCTTGTCTCCACCACTCAACTTCTTAGCAGCAGCACCAGCAACTCCAGCAACACCCCCAGCAGCAGCTTTGGCAGCAGATAAAGCTTTATTCACCATTTGTGCAGGAGTGCTACCTGAACCAAGTGCTGCTCTGTGATTACCAGCAAGCTCAGCAGCCATGCCGGGAAGAACGTTTAAAAAGTGGTAAAAGAGGAATAATACTAAACACAATTTTAATAATTCTCCGATTAGAGAGCTGCCAAACTCCATGTATCTAAAGTCGAATAGACCAAGTATGCTGCTCTTTTTAAAGCTATAATTTTGCATCATACATGCGAGAGTAGTTTCATTTTTATCACATTCCCCATCTTTCAATTTAAACCACTGTTTTTTCTTACTATATGAGATTTCTGCTTGTTTCTTTTCATATGACTTGTCTGGTTGTTCATTTTTATATGACTCGTCCAGTTTAAAATTTAAATTTTTAAAATAGATTTTATCACATGCTATGAACATAAAAGATAGAAATGCAAAGAGGATAACTGGGTATAAACTGTAGGTAATTAACTCTTTTAGCCAACCATCAAAATATCCTTTAGTATGTTGAAACAAAACCATAGGAATGAATAAAGGCGATAAGATGATAATTACACTAAGCGCAACTAAAGATAAGATAAATACATAGCACATCCATAAAATAACCATCATCATCAAAATGGCCATAAATATACAGACAAGAGCTACTAAAATTTGTCCACCAGCGAAAATAATACCAATCACCGAACCTGCAACTAACAAGACAGGAGCAGCGCCAAGCAAGACCGCTAACGTTGCAACACCTCCAGTACCAATTTTGCCACCAATTCCATCTAAAGGGGCACCTAAATAAAATAAAATTCTGCAATCAAGCCTATCCCAAGGTGCAAGATAACTGTAGGATACCTTCTGCCCTGCACGATCGTATTCATAATCTTTACCTGCCTCATAATTACATATGCCTTTACTTTCAGATGATGCTTTTAGCACTATCTCTGACAAACCATTTGAGAGACGAGTTAATTCTCCATAATAATGAGACATGGTACTGCCTGTTGTGAAGTAAATCACTAAAGCGAATTTTATGATCAACATATACATTTCTTGAGGCCTCTGAACTCCACCAGACATGGCTTTTATAGAGAACAGTATTAAAGCTAAAACTAAAACAGCAGTTACAGTGTTTTTCAGCCTTTTCTGTGCTACAGATATAAAACTCTCACCATTTGGTGCACCTTTACCTGCAACTAAATTATC
>JAIPUU010000789.1:0-12681 GCA_020466095.1 Chlorops oryzae
TGCTCATACGTCGCGGTGTGCGGAAATTACATAACGTGTAATGTGCTCAAACTTGCCGCTTTTGTTTTTCCACTTTTATAGGCTTCGCATTGTTCGTGCTTTCCCAGTCAGACGTTACGAATTCGTCTTAAGCTTGCCGTCGTAAATGTTAGCGTAGGTACACCTGTTTGCCTACCACTTCGTGTCTTCCAACTTTGTAAAGAGTTTTTGTGTTGGGGAAAGTTAGTTTATTATTATTATTTTTTTTTTGTCCAAAAACGAGCAGCGATAAATCCACAAAGTAATTTTCTTAGTGAAGTGTTTGTTGAGGCTGCGTTGAAAACATAGGGTAAAAGTTTATGGCACTGAAAAATGTATTCGAAGAGTTCCTGAGAAACGCCTGAGCTTAAATAAGCGTAAAATTGAAAAATTCTTATATTTTTTCATGCATGTGACACCAATTGCTTACACTTGCTTAAAAATTATTGTGTTTTCTACTGAATAGAAAATTTAACTCAGCTTGTCCTTTGTATGAAAATAAGATCATAAATCGCCAAACCCTCGGCCTTAGTCTATGTATATATAACTTCCCTTACATTGTCAGGCATACTTTATACACACATTCATATACAGTGAACCACGGATAAATGCAACACGAGTAAATTCAAAAACCTCATAACCCAGCAGGCAAAATGACTCACAAAATTGAAAATTTCTATTGTAGCTCAAAATGAGCTTAAGAAGAGCTAAAGATGAGATTGAAATTGAAAAACCGAAAATCAAACTCGTTGTGATCTAATACTGAGCTCAAAATGACATCAATCCTTATGTTTCTTTTTGAGCAAAAAATGACGTATGGTGAGCTAATACTGACTGAAATGAAATTTTCTAATTTATGAACTGATAAAAGGTACAAAGCCTTCTAGTAGAGCATATTCAAAAATTTGTCACAGTGCGCTTACATATTAACCTCCGTTTAAATTTATACACTTTTTAATAAATCATACAAAGCGGTATCATTGGCTGAGGAGGTAGAGGGTAGAGTGTTGGCTCCATGTTTCAGAGGTAAGAGGTTCAAAATCTCGGAAAAGGCATTTGATGAATATAAGAAGCACAAATAATCCGTAAGACTTACTGCTATCTGCTTCTTCCCTGTAGTTAAGCTAACGTGGCGAATGGATTTCCTCCAGACACCATCGTTATAGGATCTCAAAATTGGGGCAAGTAATTCAATGCGTAAAAAAAAAATTTTTATTTTTAGTTTGCCTGCATGGGGAATCGAACCCACAGCCATCAGATTACAAGCCAAGCCAAGCTACCGCTACACTATTGATGGCCTTATATTCTCAAGTCCTTAAATCAAATATGAACATTTTTTTCTTTCTTACTGGACCTGTCAAAGAAAATGAGCTAAATATGAAGTAAATGTGATATATCTATGAGCTATAAAATTTTATCTCGTATTTAGCTTATACAGTCCGCCTCGCTATGCCATACATGAATTACTTCAAATGCTTAACTTATGCCATTGTTAACTACTTCGTTACATAGTCGTGCCTATTTCTTGCTCGGACGGATCTTTCTGACTTTTGTAATTTTTTCATTCATAAAGATGAGAAATTTCGATCGTTTCAATTGGTCGGAATGCATAATAGGCAATGCTAATGAAAAAGTAAGCGTGACCATCTGTTTACATTAAACAGAAACGCTCACTGAGAGAAAAGCACACGCATTTAGCTTTGTTCGAAAATTCGAACTTCTCTCTCCCTTATAATTCGTCCCCCGATAGCTTAGAATAGGAGGAAATTTTTCTCGAGAAAATAAATCCGCCAGGAAAAAAAATCCGCGGGAATGTTTAGAATCGGGCTGAACATTTTATTGGTCAACGCATTTGTTCGAACGCCGTTCATACATGACACTCCATACAGCTAACCCACACCGAATTCGACAAAAACGTTGCAAACGCTTGTCGACGTCGATATATCGAGATTATAATCTCATGTAATCTTACGGCGCAACGCACATGGAAAACGACACGAGCAAAACAGAAAGCTTCGACAAAAAATCATGCAGAAAGCTGTTGGTGTGGATTTTGTTTGATTCCGACAAATTTGCGTGTGGGTGTTGGCATTGGTGTGGGTTATGTCAAAAAACGTGTTTTTTTTTCAAGTTTTTGATCGTTTTTACTTTCAAACGATAGTCTTCAGGAGAATTTAAACCAGACTTCTTAGTTTAATATGGCAACTTTTTAAAAGTTCGCATGAGCCAAAGGTATTTGATTGAGTTAAACTAACTTGAAGCATTAAAGGGTATATTCGAGAATTTAAACTTTCAAAGTTCTGAAACCGAGTTGAAGACTACGACCCTAAATGTACATAATGTACCAATGTAATATATGCATATAATTGCATAATAAAAACTTCTGAAACGAGTGTGTGAGATTTATATAGTTCTGTATGTTATTTTCGGGCCGGGCGGGCTTTTACTCAAATATGTTCGTGCGGGCCTCAAACATTAGGCCCGCGCCCATCTCTATTGTGTGCAAATCAATATTCATAATAACGATAGAATATTGATTTCAACATTTGCTGATGACACAGCGGTACTTAGTCGGCGCAAGGACAAAAGTGTCCCAACTTCTCAGCTCCAAGATCACTTGAGCGAAATCTAAGACTGGTTATACCGCGGAAGCAAATAAGATAGCTCAGAAAAAGTCAAAATTGACAAGAGACGTTTTTAAACGTAACTTGCCGATATTTCTTCGAAAAATTTTAATTCTTGTAGTAACAAAACTACATCTGTACGATGGAAAGTTTGAAAAACGAAGGCAAAGCTAATGCGGAACCTTCCAGGTTGTAAAAGGGTTAAAATCAACCGAATTAGCAAAAGTTCGTATTCACAAAATCTACCGTCTCAGGTGCGAGGAAAAATAAGAAATAAAAAAAAAAAACTAAAAAAATTGTGTTGAATTGTTTTTTTTTTTTTTGCGGTTATTTTTATATTGTTCTTCTTAATCTTAAGAACTAACAATATGTTTTAAAATCTTAAACTAATACAAAATTTCACTAAATAAAATTTATTCATAATTAATACAGCGACATTGGCAAAAACGCGCCTCGAACCTTCTAGCCGGGCTTAAGAAATACTTTCGTCTGCCGTTTGGAGCGATGTTTCCGAAGTAGGGTTCGGTGCCGGTTTGAGTACGAGGCTCACAACACATTTCGTTTGGTTCGGGGAGTTATCCAGTGCCGGCTTTAAAAAGGGGCATCAACGATGCTGTGGCAAACAAAACAGCTTCTTCGTGGTTGGGCGGTTTGTGCCAATGTTGCTATAACTGTCGAATGTCGACGGAACCCATATTGGGTACAATTGGCAGCCGATTGCCGTAGAATCTCGCGAGGCGAGGCTATCGACATCCGCCGTCGTAAACGTCGTCGACGGGGAGCACAGTCGGAGACAAATTGTTTTGTAAAAATAAATCTATGAAAAAAAAATATATATAGCGTTCGGGAATTATTTTGTAAACTAAAGTATTCGTTTCGAAGGAAAGATAATATCTTTCTTCCGTCTCTCATCTCGTACACGTATGTTGACTCGTTCTTAGAACATGAACTATATTTTTGACCTTTCACAGGGCCAAGCAGTTGCACAAACACATTGAAGATTTCCATTTTTTCGCTGCCATACTCGTGGAGAAAGTTACCATTAGTAAAGGGGGCGTGAAATGAAAGACGCAAAGCGAAGTATGAATGCATGCTCGGCACACAGTGAAAGCCGACCAAAACCTCAAATGAAGTGAATATGAAGCTCTTAGGGTTCTTTTGTTTTCTCAATACAATTTTATTAAAGTTTTTTTTAACATTCATTTTCTAACAAGTGGAAAATTGGCAATCGCTACAAATAACGGTTTCTTAAAAGATAGTCTGAATGGCTCAGTTTTTCATTTTAAATTGAGATGAGTGTTAGTTAAAAATGAAGTGTTTAATTTTGATTAATTTAAATTTAATTTGGGTTTAATTTAATAAAAAATTAATATAAAGCGTTTTCCAATAGGGACGCTACAAAAGTAGAGCGATAGGGCCAGCAAACAACGCCATATTTTTTCCCGCTCTCTTGACATTTCTCTTCAGTAAGGTTTGCCATTTCATCATGGAAAGATATACGATCCAACAACGAGTCGAAATTATTAAAATTTACTACCGAAATTCGGAGTCAGTGGTCAAAACTTTAAGAGCGCTACGTACAGGCTCAGTACTAAATGTTCCCGTGCCAGTGAGAAAAAAAGTGCCCGTAGTGTCGAGAATATTGCTGCCGCATCAATTGAGGAAGACCCAAAACAGTCTCTCACACGTCGTTCTCAAGCGTTGGGCATCTCTGTGACGTCGTTGTGGCGATTTTGCGAAAAGATCTTGGCCTACATCCTTCAAGATCAAATTGACGCAAGAACTGAAGCCGCTTGACCACCAGAAGCGTCGTATGTTCCTGAATTGGGCTGAGCAACAACTTGAAAATTATCCGGATTTTCATCGAAAAATCATCTTCAGCGATGAGGCTCATTTCTGGCTGAATGGCTTCGTCAATAAGCAAAATATGCGTTATTGGTCAGGCAGCAATCACACGTGATTTACGAAGCACCATTACATCCCAAAAAAATCACTGTTTCGTGCGTTTTACATGCTGGTGGTGTCATTGGGCCGTACTTCTTCCGTGATGATCAAGACCGGCACGTTACGTTAAAGGGAATCGCTACCGCTCAATGATAACCGAATATTTTTGGCCCGAATTGGATGATATGGACTTGGACAGTATGTGGTTTCAACAGGACGGCGCCACAAGCCACACAGCGCATGTCACAATCGATTTATTGAAAACCAAGTTTGGTGAACGTGTTATCTCACAAAAGGCCCAGTCAATTGGCCGCCTCGCTCGTGCGATTTGACGCCGTTAGACTATTTCCTGTGGGGCTACGTCAAATCTATGGTTTATGCCAACAAGCCGCGACGATTGATGAACTCCGTACGAATATCGAACGTGAAATTGCAGCAGTTTCGGCCGATTTAGCTTGAAAACCATCGAAAATTGGGTTTCAGCGCCTGGACTTCTGCAAGCGGCCCAAAACCGTTTTTGTTTTATTTAAAAAAACTTTTGTAGCGCTCTTATTGAAAAACCCTTTAAAAAAAAAAAAAATACATAAACATAGAACATTGTGTACAAAAAACAAAGATTTTTGCAATATGATTGAAAATTATGTTTTGGCCGATGATATCGCTGATAGCATAAGTTCAATTAATAAAGATTTGGAGGCTTGCCTTTAAGACGATTCAGAAAGTGATAGCTCCGGGAATGATATATATTAAAATTTAATTTAAATTAAAGTGGTTAAATGATTATGTTACAGAGTTTCATTTGAGTGATATTTTGTTGTTAAAAGTTAAATTTTTTTAAACAATTTTTTGTTATTATATTTGGTGTTTTTGTTATCATTATACAGGAGATTTCCGATTTAACGAGTATTCGCGTTAGCGAGTTTCGCATTTAACGAGCATTTAAATTCGTTCCATTGAGTATTCTATAACGAGCAAAATGGCACAAAAATGTTTGTGTGCACTCGGTTTAGCGAGCAACATAAGAAATCAGTGAAAAAGCATAAAGAGAAACAAAGAGGAATCCAAGAAAGAGTTAAGCGAGGAGTCTTAAAGCGCGTGTGCTGCGCCAACTGCCGCAAGCAACCAATGTATGAAAAGTAATGTTCAATTTTGCGTGATCTGCGTGAAATCGAAAAAGCGCAGGCGCTGTTGGACTTACCGCTTTAATTGTGCACAGTTGCCCCCCGCGGGAAGTTGGATTGCTACAGGTCTGGTATAAATCAGACTCGCCATGTAATCAAGCAAAAGATTTCTCAAACCCCTCCCCCTTTTTTAACGCAAAAATACATTTTTCTACTGGCAACACTGCAGTTGTTTACTTATCATCATTACTCTTACTCTCAATTCAATTCATCAAATTTTCTTTGAATTTTTGTTAAAAAACGGGTTTTCAGCAAACTTTAAACTAACGGTCTTCCGTAAATAAAGCATTCTGAGAAATATTTTGGACTACATGTTGAATAATTTCATATCTAGAAGCTGTAAAAAATATCGTGCAATTGAAAAGACCTAGGTTAATTTTGCCCCTTTTTTTGTCCGGTTTATAAAAAAATGCCCTATATTACCTATGTATTTTATAATTTAAACAAAACGTGATCTCATAAGTTTTTTACTCTGTTTACATAGACGTTATGTATATGTTTAACATGAACCAAAATGAAGAGTTGTTATGTTTTTTTTTTTTTTTTTTTTTGTTATTGTTATTGTTTAAAAGCCCAATTTTTAATTTTAATCTCTTACAATAAGAAAAAAATGATTTTATGGTGGTACGCAATTTAACGAGAAATTCGATTTAACGAGAAGTGCTGGCAACATTGAGCTCGTTAAATCGGAAATCTCCTGTATATTTTTTCTTGTGTGGATGAAAAATAAAGCGTATAATTAAAAAATTTACATATTTTTATACAAAAACAAACAACAAAAAATTACCATTAAAAGTACATTTATTTGGGAATAGCAGTGATTATTTAAGGAGCGTACAGGCGCAGGTGAAACAACTTTTTTGTTGATTTTTCACGCTTTTTCACTGCATCGCATATTTTGTAATTCGATAGTTTGATTCAAACTTTCGATGAATTTTGATAAAGGGTCTAGCGGGTTGCGGCATCATGAAAGGAAATTTTAATTTTGTTGATTTTTCGATAGGTGCCATTTAAAAACACTGTGGAGACCACTTTTTAGATTTTTATTTTGAACGGTCCTTGAAATATCCTGGAAAATACTCTTTTAATAAGCCTTTTTTAAAAATTTTATATCTCAACAACCAATTGAGATAGAGAGACAATCTAAGCAGATTCTGTTAGATAATAAAACAGGGAAGCTAAAAAAATTTTTTCACAAAACTAAAACGAAAATTTAAAATATTTTTTTCAGTGTATTCCCAGTTTTCCGCCACTCTATAATTTGCTTTTGGAAACACCCCTTAGTATTTACTTTCATTTAAAAGAAAAAATATTTCAATCAGATGGCGCAGCAGTGCGATATTCAAAAAATTACAAGTGCACCTATATGCTCCCAGTACTAATATCCAGTACAAATGTGTGCAATATGGTACAAAAACACATCACTCATACGCCAAGTCTTAAGTATAAAAATATGCAGTTTATTTTTCTAAATACAGTCAAACTTCCTTATAATGAAGTCGCACGGGACCAGAAAATCACTTCATTATATAGAAATTTCATTTTACAGAAAATATTAACACGTACACTGAACGTGGAACGAAAAAGCTGTGCGTTTGAAATTATTTCATAGTAGGGAGAACTTCATTGTACAGACGTTCATTATACGGAAGTTTGACTGTATTTCAAAAACTAATATAGATAGAAAGATGAAACAAACGGTGAATCGTTGTTAACAAAACAAGGAACCCAGAAAACTTCTTTTTATATTTTACACAGAGAAAAATTTTTGCACAAAAAAGAAAACAAAAGTTGGGCTATTTTTTTCAGTGTATTCCGGGTTTTGTAATTTTTTTTTTTTTTTTTTAAAACATACCTCTCAGCTTAAAATTTTATTCAAAAGAAGATTCATTTAAATCGATGAATAGCTTCTTGAGATATTTAAGAAAACATAAGAGCATATTTTTATACTTAAGACTTGGCGTATGAGTGATGTGTTTTTGTACCATATTGCACACATTTGTACTGGATATTAGTACTGGGACCATATAGGTGCACTTGCAATTTTTTGAATATCACACTGCTGCGCCATCTGATTGAAATATTTTTTTCTTTTAAATGAAAGTAAATACTAAGGGGTGTTTCTAAAAGCAATTTATAGAGTGCCGGGAAACTGGGAATACACTGAAAAAAAAATTCGAAGTTTTCTTTTTAGTTTTGTGAAAAAAATTTTCTCAGTGTAAAAATTAAAAAAAAAATTTTTAGCTTCCTTGTTTTATTATCTAACAGATTCTGCTTAAATCGTCTCTCTATCTCAATTGGTTGTTGAGATATAACATTTTGAAAATTGCCTTAACAAAAAAGGATTTTCAGGGATATTTCAAGGACCGTTCAAAATAAAAATCTAAAAAGTAGTATCCACAGTGTTTTTAGATGGCACCTATCGAAAAATCAACAAAATTTAAAAATTCCTTTTATGATGCCACATGCCTTTGCTTAACCCGCCAGACCCTTTATATTCTTTGTTTTGAAAACGATAAAAAATTTGTTAAATTATTAATTGGGTAAAAAATTTCTATAAATGCATTATATACATATTTTGATTATGAAACTGTGACTTTGAAGGGTCGTAGCTTATAAGGGGGGCGTGGCACCTAAAAATAATTTTGGGATCTTAATTTTTTATCGTAAATGACATTTGTACCAAATTGCTTCATTGTAACATTAAAACTGTGGAAATTAGAAAATCACTTTATATAGGCGGTGGGCGTGGCTGTTGGCGAAATTCTATGATTTTTTCTAAATTTCTTAATTTGGGGTATAATAATACTCTCACCAAATTTCATTGCTCTAAGAGCACTCCTATTTTTGGCCACAGAATGTATGGCGATGAAACACTGTGCACCGTCTTCTCCGTGGCGAAATAAAAATTATATATTTTTTGTTATAATTTTCTGTTTTTACTTGTTACACTGCTAGTGTTGTTTTAATATTATGCTGTTTCAGTGGGAATTAAATATCGAATACTATTGGACTAGTTTTCTTTCAATTTCTTTGGTTTTGAATTTTTTTCCTTTATAGTTTGCTGTTCATGATTTACTACAAAACTAACAATTATTAAATGATATCTCAAAAAATTTTAACAGTTTCATAAAACCAAATGAACAAACGAGAGACAGAGCCACATTTTGCTATTTGGAAGTCAGGCGACGGTTAAGCCATTCACGATGTCCACAAATGAGGACGTTAACCAAACCCGAGAAACTGAAAGGGCGAACGTCACAACATTGCGAGCAGCAGCAAGGGAGAGGCAATGGGCACAAGCGCGAGGACAAGAACCGATGGTGGTGTCCCCGGGAGGGGAATGCCTACAGAGCCTGCCTGGTCTAGCAGTGGGTATAGATCCAACCTTCCGTGATGTGTCGGCAAATTTGTTCAACCCGGTGCACTCGGGTGCGCAACGAAACAAAACAGGAGAAATACCAAAAAAGAATTCACCAGGAAGAGCCCATAATTCATACCCAGAAACCTGGAACAGCGGAAACTATGGGTCTGCGGGGATGTTAAACAGAGGCCGCCCAACACCCAAACAATACTGACTCTCCGAAATTAAATAAATGGAACCCCAGGTTCGATGGAGACACCAAAGGAATATCGGTGGAAGATTTCATCTTTCGCGTCGAGTATAAACAGAGAGAATATCGGGTGTGGTGGCCACACATAGTAAGAGACTTTCACTTCCTGCTCCAAGGAAGAGCACACGAGTGGTACTGGGCACAACTCAAAACAAAAACATTTCGCACATGGGAGTCCCTGAAAACGGCTGAGCGACCAGTGATTTGAAACTATGCGCCAGATAGTTGAAAGGAAACAACTACATAACGAGAACGTCGATGACTATTTTTTTTTCTATTATGCAACTCAGAGCTAGGTTGCGTCAGCCGATAGCAGAATATGAAATAATAAAAATGGTCAACTGGAGCATCTAAGAGACGAGTGCAAAGACATTAAAAGAAATTTCCGTAGACGCGAACCAAAACCGTTTTCCAACCCGCTCGAGCCACGAAGACGATTTAATGAACTCAGACAACACGAAGAAGAGGAAGCCGACGAGAGGGAAGAAGAACATCAAGAGGTCAGTACAATAGGCCAAAGCAGAAACCCATTGATATGCTGAAACTGTCGATTGCCAGGACATGTCTACATGGAATGTGGATCCACGTAGCTTCGCATATTCTGCTACAAATGCGGGAAGGCAAATTTAATCACACCGAGATGCCCAATCTGTAAGGAGAGAAACCGCAAGCGGTTCCCAACACAGGCGGGTATGTCGCGATCCAAGCCACCGACTGCAAGATCCTGAAGCCCGCACCCAAAAGCTCCAAGAACTCGACAGAAAACACCGAGAACCACAACAATGCAGGTACGCAGCAAAATCAAGTCAACACGACACGATAATAAATTGTACTATCTGACATTTTACAGTTGTTGAGAAATCGCATTTAAAGTTTAAACTGTAATATTTCTTGAATCGGCAGATGAATTGTTTTCAAACCTTCAGATCTGATAGAGAACACCAAAATTTATCAAAATAAATTATTGTCAAGTAAATATTTCGATTAATTAAGAAATAAGAGCGAATTTTATTCAATTAACTTTTGTACTATCTAGCAATTTTTCATTAGAAGACCGATTGATGTATGAGATAGTATAAAAGTTTACCAAATTTTTATTTTTTCATATATTTTTCACATATTTTTAAAAATATTTTCTCCCGACATTGAAATGAATCTTTCAAAGAACTAGGAAACATGGGTTATACAAGCTAGAAAAAAATAGTCTATTAAATAAGTTTAAGTATGTAGAAATTTTATTGTAGCCGCTATATTGAAAAATGCATATACATATGAATAGCTTGTTAAAAAAAAAAGAGTAGCTAGTTTAAAAAGAAATATTTTAAGCAAAAAAGTGTTAGGCCTTGTATTTATTTAAGTCTTTTTTCATAAATTTTTTAAATCGCACTACGTTACATATTTAAAATATCGTGATAAAAATTTTTATCTTCATCTTTTTCAAAATAAGGCAGCATAGTTTTCAAGTCTTTCTTTGAAGGATGTTTGATTGCTTTTTTGGGGCTGGTAAAAGAGGGTTAGACCACAACGAAAGGAATTTTGAAATCGGCCATCCGTTTTCTTTATCAAAAAATATTCGTACTCCTTGTAATTAAGAGAAAGTTTTCTACCAATCTGATATAGTTCTGTTTTCTTGTAGGTGAAGGCATTGCATTGAAAGAAGGGTATTTCTTCAAAATTTAATTTGGCGGACTTAAGCGAATACGCTTTAAAATAACTTAAGTTCATTTCAAGTATTCGTAAGTGCACTTTGGGAAAGTCAGGGTTTTTAAGAAGGCGAACCAAAGTGGCTTGGCTCGGTATTTCGACTTGACTAAGGTACTTCTCAATCACACTGTAAACACAGTCTACCTCTTGAAGGTAAGAGTGCCCTGGCTCACCGAATTTTTTATTGATACATTCAATAGATGGATTATGGTACAAAAACTGCAAACAAGCTGTTACTGTTATTTGATTTCTATTCCGAGGCACACATTAATCACTCCAGATTGTAAGCCTTACGATTTCTGGAAAATCTTCAAAAGTTTGTTTTAATATCCTTATCAGGGAACTTGCAATATCAATTCCTGAACATCCGCTACTGGATTCATTCCAAATTGCGCAATAAGTAATCTTTCTATGAAGTAAAATTAAAATGGCAGTCAAATTGTATGCCCAAAGTTTTCTCTTATAAAAAAAAACCGAAGCAAACATTTTTGGGAGGCAAAACACGTTTTGTAGATCATACAATAGAACGGCTTCCCCGTTTTTTATATTCTGAATGGCGGCATCTCACTCGCGTTGTGTGCAATCTTTTTCAAGCATATGTTTTTCGTGGAGTTTAATCTCTCTTGGAGAATTTTTTCCTACCAGAGCTTTAAACAGCGAGCATTTGTCACAAACGTCCTTCTTAGGAACGCTGAAGGAATAATTAAATCGCGTGTTGAAAATGTTTCAGTACGAGTCAATGGATACGGGATTTTCGACTTCTGTTTTGTAAAGGTTATACATTTTAGTGAGGTTAAGGCTCGGGTCCAAATATTTACGGCTGGACGAAGATCTGCAATAGTGTGAGTCCACAGAGGGGAAGGTGGCGATATGATTCACAATTTCCTGTGCCTTTTTGTCCGAAATAATATTCCCTTTGCCACTGCCGCAAGAGTGCCTTTTTCATAATATTTCGCAAAAAAATAAGAAATTACTGTTTTCGAGATGGCCAAATTATTTAAGAAAATTTTTTTGCAGACTTGAATAGTCTGATCATCTGGCTTGAGGAAAAATTTAAAGCTGGCCTTCTTCTTCGGATTGGATTCTTTCTTACTTATTCTCCGCTTAACATCACTTTTCTTGACAAAATTTCCATAAAAAATATGTTTTTTTGTAGTACTTAAGGTCCAAAATTATTCATGAATCTCCTGTCGTTTTTCAATTGAAATCTTCCGAGAGCATGAATGGCAGCAGGTCACACCACATGCTGGTCCCACAGACTTTTTTGGCCTTTCTTTTCCATTCCTACCCACAAACGCCAAACCCTTTTGCCGAAGTGTTTTTCTTACGTTTTGCTTCCATCCATCTAAGTTCTTTTTGTGTTTCTTTGTTGTCTCACTCATGCTACTTATACCGCATATAAGGTATAAAGTAGTATTTCGATACGACGGGCCTCAATTCAAGATATGGACTGCTGATGGATTTGAGCCTCTCGGAGTGAGGGCGATGCGCGCTTGACGCGTACTTTTCGACGGGTGGCGATTGCCGCAGCTGGACAATCGTTTGTCGCAAAGTGTTCGACGGGTATATCGCACCAAGTAGACGGGTGACTTATGA
>JAIPUU010001281.1:0-38768 GCA_020466095.1 Chlorops oryzae
AAATCACAAAGCATTTTCTTAATTGAAAAATTTATGACTAAGTAATAAGTTCATTGCGGGCCTCGGATACCGAAAACTGGGCTTTGCTGATGTGTGAAGAAACACGTAAAATATTGACGGTGCGGAAACGAAGATTATAAGCAGCTAGGCTGTGCGTGGATTGCAAGGGTGCATGGAGTGCACCCACCGAGTAGACGATCAGCTGGGAAAGCTGAGTTTATGGATGTGCATGGATTGCACCTGCTGTTGTAGAACGATTTATAACACTAGCTTACAGCAAATCTGACCTGGGTCAACTGATGGTCGTTTCTAAAGTAAAATTTTGTGCCGAATCTGAATATGTCATCAAAAAAATTGTAAGTAGAATAGTTTTTGAGAAATAGGCTATTTTCCGTTTTTTGAGTTTTGAAAAAAAGTATGGTTAGTAAATTGCAATTATCTCCGAATATATTTAACCGATTCTAGATTTTAAGCTACGAATTTAAAGGCAGTTAAATTGTCTACCATCAATGCCCAGAACATTTTTTAATCCAAATATACACGTAGAAGCTATTGATGAAAATTTCCAGAAATTTGTTTATTTTTTAACAAAATTTCAATAAAAAAAATCACTTTCAGTCTAATTTACACCATGAAAAAATTTTTTTAAAATTTTCTTCATTCTTTGGCTTCGAAGAACGATCTTTTAGGAAGAGAGGAAGCTTATTTTGATCAAATTCGCATTAAAAATGTGAAAGTTATAAGTAATTAAGCAAAAATACACAAAAATTCATTTTGTTTAAAATCCATTTTATTAGAAATGGCTCAAGTCCCCTTATATATATTGATCACATTTAATCGAAACAGGAGTAAACATGTCTTTGAAAATTCATTTCCTGCACTCCCATTTGGATTTCTTTCTGGAAAATCTTGGTGATGAAAGCGATGAACACGGCGAACGCTTCCACCAGCAATTAAAAGCCATAGAACGCCGCTATCAAGGTTTTTGGGATGAGGCAATGATGGGAGAGTACTGCTGGTTTCTTATCCTGGAAACCCTCCATAGTAGAAAAAACAAGTAAGGGGTTTAATTCAAGAGGTTTTTAAAGGCCATCAGGAAGCCCCATGTACCAACTTTTGTTAAATTTCTTTATTAAAACCGCCGCTTTTCCACGCCCACTTTTTTTGCAATTCTAATCGGAGGCTAAAATATACACTCGAATTCTAAGCTTCATTGAAATATTTCGAAAAAGTCCGATTTTGAGGCAGTTTTGGAATTTTTGTGACAGACCCTAGTACTGGAGGTACCCTTAATAAAGGACCGACCAAGGAAATTTTTTTGGAGGATGTTTATGGCTACAAAGGAAGCATAAGTGCCAAATTTCGTTCAAGTCCCATTTGAATTTCGGTTGTACGAGACAATTTTCGAAAACCGCCCTTCTGCCACAAAAATTCATTTTGTTTAAATTCCATTTTATTCGAAATGGCTCAAGTCCCCTTTTTATACCCCAACACACTTCTGTGTCGAGGGTATATTGCGTTTGTGTGGTTGTGTGTAACACCCAGAAACCAGTCGAGATAGACCATACAAAATATATATAGAAATGATCAGCGTCACCAGGAGATTCGATTTAGCCATGTCCGCCTGTCTGTCTGTCCGCCTGTTTGTAGAGAGACAAAATTTGGTATGCGTGCTGACGGGGACATGAGTAAGAACAAGAACAAGAATGGACCCGATCGGACCATTTTTAGGGGTACCTCCAGTACTAGGGTCTGTTACGAAAATCACAAAAACTGCTTTAAAATCGAAATTTTTCAAGATATTTTGATGAAATTTGATATTTGATCATATTTAAAGGCCGGTAGTATTATTTCCAAAAATTGAAAAAGTGGGCGTGGCAGAAGGGCGTTTTTCGAAAATTGTCTCGTACAACCGAAATTCAAATGGGACTTGAACGAAATTTGGCACTTATGCTTCCTTTGTAGCCATAAACATCCTCCAAAAAAATTTCCTTGGTCGGTCCTTTATTAAGGGTACCTCCAGTACTAGGGTCTGTCACCAAAAATTCCAAAACTGCCTCAAAATCGGACTTTTTCGAAATATTTCAATGAAGCTTAGAATTCGAGTGTATATTTTAGCCTCCGATTAGAATTGCAAAAAAAGTGGGCGTGGAAAAGCGGCGGTTTTAATAAAGAAATTTAACAAAAGTTGGTACATGGGGCTTCCTGATGGCCTTAAAAACCTCTTGAATTAAACCCCTTACTTGTTTTTTCTACTATGGAGGGTTCCCAGGATAAGAAACCAGCAGTACTCTCCCATCATTGCCTCATCCCAAAAACCTTGATAGCGGCGTTCTATGGCTTTTAATTGCTGGTGGAAGCGTTCGCCGTGTTCATCGCTTTCATCACCAAGATTTTCCAGAAAGAAATCCAAATGGGAGTGCAGGAAATGAATTTTCAAAGACATGTTTACTCCTGTTTCGATTAAATGTGATCAATATATATAAGGGACTTGAGCCATTTCTAATAAAAATGGATTTTAAACAAAATGAATTTTTGTGTATTTTTGCTTAATTACTTATAACTTTCACATTTTTAATGCGAATTTGATCAAAATAAGCTTCCTCTCTTCCTAAAGATCGTTCTTCGAAGCCAAAGAATGAAGAAAATTTAAAAAAAAATTTTTCATGGCGTAAAATTAGACTGAAAGTGATTTTTTTATTGAAATTTTGTTAAAAATTAAACAAATTTCTGGAAATTTTCATCAATAGCTTCTACGTGTAATTTGGATTAAAAAATGTTCTGGGCATTGTTGGTAGACAATTTAACTGCCTTTAAATTCGTAGCTTAAATTTAGAATCGGTTAAATATATTCGGAGATAATTGCAATTTACTAACCATACTTTTTTCAAAACTCAAAAAACGGAAAATAGCCTATTTCTTAAAAACTATTCTAACTTACAATTTTTTTGATGACATATTCAGATTCGGCACAAAATTTTACTTTAGAAAATACCATCAGATGGCCCAGGTCGCAAAATTTTTTATTTTTTGTAAACTAGTGTAATTGCTGGCCGGTCATTTCTTTTCAATCTCGAAGAGTACGATGTGTTCGATAATCCACGGGCAAGTAGATTTACATGTCTGCGCAATTTATTGAAGTATTTCTCTTTGATATTGGTGAACTCTGTTTTAACCAGTTCTACGTTGAGGTCTTTATGGATCCGCTCATTCGAAACAAACCAAGGAGCTCCTGTTATAGTCCTTGGGATCTTGGACTGTGCTCTTTGCAGGATTTCTATATTCGAAGAGCTGGCATTTCCATACAATTGTAAACCATACGTCCATATTGGTTTTATAACTTGGTTGTATAGAAGGATTTTATATTCAAGCTTTAGAGGAGAGCGGCTATTTATTAACCAGTGCAGGCTGTTGGCTTTAAGCTTCATTTGGGTTCTCTTGGCTTCAATATGCTTACGCCATGTCAGTCTTTTGTCCAAATGAATACCGAGATATGTGACTTCCTCACATTGTGGGATGCGTACATTATTAAGGAAAATGTCTGGAGAAGCTTTTCTATTGAGCGTGAAATTAATGTGTTGACATTTAGGCTCATTAATTTTGATACGCCATTTAGATAACCAGCTTTGGATTTCGCTCAAGTGATCTTGCAGCTGAGAAGTTGCGATACTTATGTTCTTGTGCCGACTAAGTACCGCTGTGTCATCAGCAAATGTTGAAATCAATATTCTATCGTTATTTGGAATATCTGCTGGTGTATACAAGGTAAAGAAAAGGCCCAACAACACTCCCTTGGGGGACTCCCGCGTTTATTTGAAAGGTTTTTGTAATAAATGAGTTTTGTCTTACTTGATACGTTCTATGTTTTAAGTATAACTCAAAGATCGCGTGAAAAATTAAGGGAAGTAATCTTCTGATTTTGTATAACAGTCCGTCATGCCAAACTTTATCGAACGCTTGTTGCACATCAAGGAATACTGCAGAGCAGTACTCCCGATTTTCATAGGCAAGTCTTATTTCATTTGTAATCCGATTTTACCTGTTCAATTGTACCGTTTTGTTTTCTAAACCCGAATTGATGTGGAGGGATAATGTTCTGCTCTTGCAGATAAGGTGTTATTTTAGCTATGAGTAACTTTTCGAATAACTTTGAGAGACAAGGCAGGAGGCTAATTGGTCTATAAGGGGATGTTTGGGTAGGATCTTTTTCCTGGCTTAGGCACCATTTTAATAACCGACCGTTTCAATCTTTTGGAAGTAGCTGAATTCAATAATTGCATTAAATAAGACTGTTAAAAAACTGTACTGTTACGAATGGTATATTTTTTAACATTTTTGGAGTGACAAGATCATGTCCCGGGCTTTTTTGCAGACAAGTTCATTTTTTATGATACCGACAATTTCTCTTGAACTGATTTGTATGGAAATTCTACGAGTGTTTTTCGGACAAAGTTGGGAGAACATGCTCAGCATTGCTCGGATTCGGTTGGAATACCTTATTGAGATGCAAAGCAAAAACCATAGCTTTCTCTTCATCTGAGCGCGCCCATCCACTGTTGAGACACCGAACGGGTGTTTCACTCTGTACTGGGGTCTTCATAGAGCGGCTTGCCAACCACAAGGAACTACGATTTGAGCCTCTGGGCGTAAGGTTCTCGACAAAGTTGCGGGTTTTACATTCTTTTCCCTATTTAAACTTGCTCTTAGCTTTTTTTCTACTTCTTTTAGCTTGTTTTTGGCCAACGGAGAACGGACCCGCTGCCATTCGCGCCTGAATCTTCGTTTTTCTGCGACGAGATTTTCAATTTCCCTATTAGAGAAGGCGTGTTTTGTTCTATATTTAGTATGAGGAGTCGATTTTTGTGCTGCTGATGCCAAATAAGAGTTAAAAACAGTTACGGCATCGTCAATATGATCAATGCATTCAATTTTATAGTTAGTATGAATATGCGCACTTATATGCTTTTTGTATTTTAACCAATTTGTGCCTGCATCTGTTAAGCTGGGTGGGCGTTCTACTGGTTCCGGATATTTGTTCAAAACGAATACAACTGGGGAATGATCTGAGGAGAGGTCGGTTGTTGCTTTTGCAGAAATAAGCTCTCTTGCAATACCTTTAGTTATTCCGAAATCTAAGAGGTCTGGAATTTTTTGGAGATCTGTTGGCCAATAAGTTGGCTGTTTTGGAGATACAAAGTTTAGAGAATTGTTTTTATTGACAATTGCCTTGTATAATTGCTGACCCTTAGGATTGCACGTTCTGAACCCCAGAAAATGTGCTTTGCATTATAGTCTCCTGCTGCTAGGAACTTATCACCTAATGTCTTAAAGAAGTCTAAGAACATTTTTTCGGTTATGCTAAAACGAGGTGGGCAATAAATCGCATATAAAACCAGATTTTTACCTCTCACTATTACGCAAAGCGTTGTTGCCTGAAGGAAATCATAACTGTAAGAATCTAGAATAAAATGTTGTATTCTTCTACGAATAAGTATACCCGTGCCTCCATGCGCCTTGCCATCTGGGTGGTTGGTTTGATAAAATATATACCCGGGGATTGAGAAGAAATTTTTGTTTGTTAAATGTGTTTCAGAGAGTACATAGTAATTTTTAAAAAAATATCAATTTAAAAACAGTTTTTTCTTAATAAACACCCACCAGTAGACTCGAAATACAAATCCGACACATTTATTGCTTTGGATGATGCAAGAATGGTGTGAATTTTGTCAAAATGGTCTCAAGTTGACGGAGAGCCACACAGTGTGCCGAGTGCGGCCAAAAATAGTAAAAATAAAAGTGCAGATTTTGAATAATTTTTTTTTTATGGCTTCTTAGAGAATACATTGAATTAGAAATTCCCAAATTTTCTTGCCGATATCTTTAGTTTTGCGATCACAACACGCCTTTGAAGTTGTCTTATGCAAAATGTGAACTTTTGTTGTTTTGCACAATTATTGCATATGCGCGGGTTCAAATCGAATAAAGAGTAAGTATAAGAGTAACTATAAATACCCAAGTATCATATATCAAATTGAAGTGTAGGTTATTTACAATCATAAAAAAGTATTCGTGTATATAAATTATTATTATATACAAAATATTATTACTGTTAAAAAAATATGTGAAATACTGAAAAATTGAACATTTCACAGAATTTCAAAATTGAAAAAAAAAATTATGCGAAATATGACCTCTCTATTTTTTTTTATATGTTATTAAGTAATAGGCGCTTATCATAAAAAAAAGTTAAAATTTAACAAATTTGTTGCGATTTCGGATTTATGTTCCATGTTATGGAGCACTAAAATTAGGTTATAAAATTATTAATTGCACATACAAACAAATACCAGGAAATTTTGCAAATAAGTTTATACAAAATATATATTGTATGAAAGAAAAAACCCTAAAATTTAATAGTTTATATTGTTTTTGTTAATGTTTCTATTGAACAATGTAAAAATATGCATGTGTGAAATAGGTAAAATATTGGGAAAAATGCAAAAAACTATGCAAATTTCAAAAGATTTTTAAAAAAATAAAAAAAAAAAGACCTTCTCAAATTTTTGATATTTTACTGCCTATGATATCTTCTAAAATAAAAAAAAAAAATTATATTAAAATTCGTTGCGATTTCGGAGTTATACAAGTTTTCGTAAAGGTCCAAAATACAGGCGGAAATGCACTAATTACCAACAATTGAACACAGTTCGAAAGCGTATATTCAAACACAACGGCTAAAATGTTGAAGTTTAACTTATTTAACGTTATTAGTTATAGTTTAAGGTGGTTGTCAACACTAAATATAATTAAGTATTTAGCAATATATAAACTATAGCAGAATATGGTATAAAAAAAAAACGCGAAAAGTGTCAAAATAAATGTAAACAAATATAAACAATTGTTTATTGAAATTGCAAAATAAAAAATCAAATTTTGAAATTAAAATATAGTTTTCATTAAAAAAAAAGAGTAAGTAAATAAATAAATATACTAATAATTGACGATTATTAGATTTAATTTTTAGTGGCTATTGTTTTAAAAAACCAGGAATTGTTTGAAGTTTGGCTGAAGGCGCAAAGTTTAAACGGAATTATTAATTTTGTGAAGGAAAACATCAACATGGAATTCGATGAGGATAAATTGAAAGAAAAATGTAGGTTTCTGATGCTTAAATTTAAAAATAAATGGAAACAGTGTGTGTAGGAAACGTGAAGAATTCCAAAAAATAAATTCAAAATTTCTTGGTACTGAAATCGATTTCAAAGAATGTGAAAAAAAGAGGTAAATATTTTAAAATGTTCTTTATTGCTTGATTAAGTTTAATAAAATAATTAACATTATTTTTCTTTAAAAAAAACCAATAGAATAAACTCAACTTAATTACCTTTCAAATAATACTTTGTTCTTTAATTTAGATGATATATGCATTATAACTACAAGTTTTATATGGCTTAATAAGCTATATATCTTTTTACTACACCTTATATGAACGTTAAAAACGCAAAGAAATTTAATTGTGAGTTATTCCTTTGAAATTTATCAAATAAAAAAGCTCTACAATTCAAGAATAACGTAAGCGTCAGTATCAAATATATGGGATTTATACATTGAAATTCACTGTTTTTTCCACCTCGCTTTTTTTTCTTTGGCAAGGCTGGGCTGGTCTTTTTAAATTTTTCTATTGAAATCATGTTTGAATTTTACAATTAAATTGAAATTCATCAATTTTTATAAAAATTTTTATACGATTTGCAGGGGGTTCATTACCCTGTATCTCCCAACTTTGAGTAGGCGTAGCACAAAAGTGGGCGTAGCAGCCCACCCAAGTTAAATTTTTCCAATTTTAGAGCATGAATTTAAGCTCTGCTCCAAATTTTCAAGTCTGTAGGACTAAAATTGCGGAATTTGGGTCCCCCTTTACATGGGGGGGTGGGGGTTGGGGTGGTCGGATTTTTACAATTTTTTCAAAATTTCTTAATTTTATAAAAATAAACCTCCATGCCAAATTTCATTGCTCTACGACAACTCCTTCTATTTTTGGCCAAGCAATGTATGGAGTCGGCACACTGTGAGCCACCTGTTACGCCAACTTTTGCCTTTTCCTGCCTAAAAATTTAAAATAAACTTTTATTTGAACAAATATTACACGTCAAACCTACTTGTATTTTTTTTGAAAGTTTTTTAATTTTTCGGCAATTTCCTGGCAAGAAAATACGAAGCCATGTTCAGCTAAAGCTGCTCGCATCTCCTCGTAAATGTGGGAATTCTTTCTAGACCCACGAAGTTCCGCAATCTTTTCCTCCCATAGTTCAATGAGTATGGCCTCAGATGCCGGCACCCACTTTACGCGCATCTTGCGATTTTTTACGTTTTCAACTGAAAATAAAATTAGAAAATTATAAAAACAATAACCTTAAATTTATAACCAAAACACTTACCATCCATTTTTTACAGCTGATAATGATTGTTTTATTTTGCCTAGCGATGTTATATTCAGTTTTTTACCCGGATTTTGTAGTCGGTGGGAACAAATTAGGGATGCCAGTCCCGGGATCCCGGGATTTTGCCCTTTTTTTCATCCCGAAAATCCCGAGATCACTGGATGTAAGTCCCGGGATACATTTCTTTTCTTCCACATTCAAACCTAAGCTAACCTAAGCAAACCTAAACTTACACAAAATCCCTTTGTAATGAAGTGACATTTGATCTAAAGTAGAACACGCATGCAACACTTATTTATGCAAGATAAACAGCTGACTCTATGTTCAGTTAAGCTTGTGCCGCGCTGTCCAAATTTGAAGAAAGTCCATATTTTATCCGACCATGAGCATTTACAGTAGAACATCATGTAAGTTGCAACTCAAAAAAATTTCTTACGTATTTTCTATGTTTGACTCCATTTCGAAAAACGACGCTACAATTTATAAGGACTCAATATCGAAAGAGTCAAAAAAAAAATTAAAGCCGTACCATGAGAAATGGCAAATTATTGGATGTTCCCTTTGAAGTACATATGCGATTCAATTCCGGGATTAGTCTCGAAAATCCCGGGATTTTTTTTTAAGATCCCGAAATCCCGGGATTACAAAAATGACGAAAATTGGCATCCCTAGAACAAATGTAACTGATAATATCGAATGCAACCCAGTGCTTAACTCGCTGTTAAGTTTTAACCTGGGGTTAACTTAGGTTTGACGATTTTTTTTATATGCGTTTTGACATTAGAAACCCTGGTGTTTCGCCGATAAACGCCAACCAAGCTAATGTGAACATGCTATTACAGGGATTCTATGTGATTCAATGTTGAAACATGCTACTGTTGTAGGATTAAGGATTGAAATAAAAAGCTTCCAAATACTCGCTATAAGTGGAAAGGGGTAACCATTTTGAAAATTCCCTTTTGCATTGGAGTTTTCGGAAAAGTTTTTCAAATAAGGGCTATGGAAAATTAAGCAAATTTTCGTTTCCTTGCAAATTTCTTGCAAAAAAAGGTAGCAGTTTTTTATTGATACTTTGTTTTTTACATAGGTAATGCATTTTATTTTCAAATGTTTCGTCCAAGTCTATATGTCATTGTTTACTTTCAATAAAAGAAGTTTCTCTAAACTGTTTGTTTCAAATGTGATCCACGTCTTGGTGCATTGAAAAGGGTTGAAAAAAAAAAAACACAATTTCTACTAAGGGGGCGTCCATTAATTGCGTCAATATTTTCTCTTCAAATTTCGATTGCCCTCCCCCTAAGGTAAGGTTTTAGTGAGATTTTTTTCGCGTAAGATTTTAACGTAACAATTTTCCGCATGTAATGATTTTTTTTTTAAAATTTTTTAACCAAATGGGTCATTAAGAACATTTTAAACACTTACAAACTAAATATTACACTCAAAAAACAGAAATATACTTGCTTGCTATAAAAATATAGCAACGGCGTTATTACTGCATGCTATATTTTATATGAATTTCAGCTAGCGAAATGTCTTGATTTCAAACAAAATAGCCAACTTAGCTATATTTTGTTAGTTAAATGAAATATAGCTGTAGGAGAATGATTTTAAAGCATCTGCGGCTATTTTGCATAGCATATGCAGCTATAATGGGTAAATGATATTCATTTCAATCTCTTCTATTCAAATTCGCTCTCCGTTTTACTCTCCTCTTACTATGCTTGAAATGTGCTTCATTTTCGCAATTTCTCCTTTTATCTGCTCCTCCCTTTTGTTTGACTGCTTTAGTTTCGCATTCTGATCAACTCCCCGAAAAGTGTTTGATTAGCTTGGTGGTCCAAACTATAAATTAATAACAGTCGAGAGGTTCGGGGTTCGATCCATGTTGGCGGCGGGGATATTCCCTCAATTTTTTTTTTTTTTTTTACTTTATTTTATAAATTTTTTATAAAGTTTTTTTTTTGTTCTCAAGTTCAGTTGTTTGGGAAGACAAAAATTTTCCCCTAATTTTTGAAGGTTTCTATTATTATTTTTTTTTTTTTGTAATGGGTTTTATTTTCAAGTAATTAATTTGAAGTTAAAAAGTTTTTTTAAGCACGTTTCCCAAGACCTGAGCAACCATAAACTCAAGTGAGCATTTTGACCAAGACATTAAATTCGTTCGTTTAGCGTAATGGTTAAGACATTCGCCCAGCAAACTGGAGGTCAGCGGTTCGAGGCACGATGGAGGCGAGAAAATTTAAGGAGATATAGTTAAAGAAATTTTAAAATAAAAAAAAGAATAAACAAAAAAAAAAATATATAATAAATTAATTTAAATAAATAAATAAAAAAGTCAAAACACAAAATAAAATTTTCCTTTTTTCTCAGTCGCTTGTGCTAGGCCAGTTACCAAATGCTATAGCACGAGAGTAGCTATATTTTATATCTGTAGATATTATGTTCATATAGCAAAAAACTATGACCAATAATAGCATAAACCGCTATTGGTGTAGCACAGGTTATATTAAATTATAGCAATAGCAGCTATTAAAGTTTCGTATAAAATATAGCAGACGCAGTAACAAAGATCTACTATCCCATTTTCTACTATAGTTATAGCAATTAGCGCTCAAAAATATAGCACATGTTGCTATAATTTTTTTCAGTGTATATGGCAAACACGGTTTCTGTGACTGAATAGCTCATGACTATAAAACAAGAATTTTCAGGTTCAAATCCCCCAAAGGGGGAATATGTACGTTTTGATGTATCATTGATCTTTCATTCTATTTGAGCTCATAGAATACTGTTTAAAATATTTACTGTAAAAAATTGTATTCTAAAACCACAATAAGATATAAAAGTTAGGAGTTTTGCTTTAAACCTTGAAGTTCGGTTTGCTTTGCAATTAAAGCTTTTGTTCGTTAAAAAATGTTAAAATTATTTGCGTAGCTTAGATATAACGAAGCGGAAAACACAAGACGGAAGTTGACGTAAGATTTCAACAACCCCTCCCTCTCCTTGATGGGATTTGGTGAGATTTTTCTTGACCACTACGCACCGATATTCGTAAATTATTTGTTAACCTGGTTATTTCCAACAGGGCAAAGAGCCCACTTTTATCACAATGAACAGAAGCGAGGTACTAGATGTAACTCTGACCTCGCTGCCTGAAGATTCTATTAAGGGATGGGAAGTTAAGAAGGAGAACTCCTTCTCAGACCATCGCTATATTCAGTTAACAATTGACATAGAACATGAGCCAGAGCCGGAATTCAGAAATTTCCGTACTACCGACTGAACGATCTGTAAGGAAAAATTCGATAGTCTTCTGAATGTACCTCCGCAAGATATAATTGACTCCGCGGATGTAGAGTCAGTAGTAGAAAAACTCACAAAGGCATACAGTCTAGCGACTGAAGTTGCCTGTTCCTTGAAAAAGAGATGTGCCAAGACCAAGCCCTTCTGGTGGTCTGACGAAATTCGCTGTCTGAGAACCTCCTGTGGACGGCTTTTGAACAAAGCTAAGCGCACAAACCTAGATGACGACTGGTATGTATATAAGACTGGTCTTAGAATCTACAAAGCAGAAATTAAAAAGTCCAAAAGAGCGCCCTGGCGGTCCTTTTGCGAAAGCGTGGAAGGCTGCTCGCAAACAGCTAAATTTATGAAAGACCTATCAAAGTTCTCTTGTCCAAATGGTACATGCTGACCAATACTGGCTCTTAGTAGCGACAATCGCTAGAGCTGGGTCATCACGTGTGATGAGCTGGGCTCTTAATAGACAGAAGGAACCTCGTATCTAGTAGCAGAATTGTTTGGACTGTCAATAATTTTGAGCGCTGCAAATCCCCCAAATTAGATGGCATTATCCATGCACATTTACAAAAAAAAACTCTTAAATTGACCAGTAGTTTGCTAACTGCGATTTTCCGAGCCTGCATTCCAAAGGGTTATATCCCATGAAGCTGGAAACAAATTAAAGTGATATTCATCCCCAAAGCGGGGAAAAGATCGCACACGTCTGCTAAAGGTTTTAGGCCAATAAGCCTCTCTTCGTTTCTCTTAAAATCCTTGGAGAGACTTCTAGAGCTGCATATCAGGAATACAATTCCCAAAGAAAGGTTGTCAAATGCCCAGAATGCCTATTTAAATTGCAATTCAGTAGATACCGCTCTTTACTTTCTGGTCAACCAAGTGGAGGGTACAATTTTAAATACGCAAACAGCTGTTCAAAAAAATCACCTTTCATATAATCGAGAAAAGGTGTTACTGGAAATAGTAGTCGATTATCAAAGTGATTACGCTAATCGACTATTCTTAATCATATAATGGAAACGTAGCATTAGCCAGAAAACAAGGAATAACTTCTTAAACTACCCAAATGTCGTCTTTCGGTACTAATTGGAGTACTGACTGGGCACTGCTTCATTGGCCCACACGCAAGAAGGTTGGGAACGATAGCCTTCGACTTTTGTAGAAGTTGTCAAAATGAGCAGAAGGCACGGACAAAATAATTTTTTTTATACTGATGTACCATGTCCATGTCAATGAACCTTCACCCACACTCTACAACTTCATAGCGTATGGAAAAGAAATTACGTTATCAGCTTTTCACGCTCCAAACATCGCCATGTTAATAAAAATTTGCTTAATTTGAAAAATCTAAAGCCAGAAAGCAGCATAAATCTTAATTTTTTAAAAATTAATAAGTGGCAAAGTAAAACCAATTTTCGAATTATGTTAAGTTTATTATAATTTAATAAATACTTGCACCTCGGATACGCAGGGCTGGCCTCGCAAAAGATTTAAAACAATCCAATTCTTATCGAACTGCGATTTAAGTCATTAGCTGAACCAGCAGAACGTTTAAGATGTAGTGCCAATGGTATGTCTAGAGATACCAAATCTGCATTATTATTAGATGATCCAAGACCACGGCCCAGAGTTTTGCACAACATTCACTTGAGAAGCAGAGTTTCCAGGACCTCGGTTAACAGACATTTGAAGAGCAGCTAGCTCAGCAGAATTTCGTTGAAGAGCAGAATTTGCAGCAGTGTTTAAAACAGAAGCTCCTTTCTTTGCACCGACTACATGTAACCCTCCCAGCCAATTGGCATTAGCATTCAAACCAGCATCGACTCCCAAGCCAATATTTACACCCAAGCCGGCATTGGCCTGAGCATTTCGCTTTCCAGATGCAGATTGTTCAACAGCGTTTCCTTGCGACGCAGAATCTGCACCAGTTATAACACCAGAAGCTCCTTTCTTGTCACCGACTACAAGTAATCCTCCACGTAAATCGGTATTAGCATTCAAACCAGCATCGAGTCCCAAGCCAATATTTACACCCAAACCGGCATTGGCCTGAGCATTTCGCTTTCCAGATGCAGATTGTTCAACAGCGTTTCCTTGCGACGCAGAATCTGCACCAGTTATAACACCAGAAGCTCCTTTCTTGTCACCGACTACAAGTAATCCTCCACGTAAATCGGTATTAGCATTCAAACCAGCATCGAGTCCCAAGCCAATATTTACACCCAAGCCGGCATTGGCCTGAGCATTTCGCTTTCCAGATGCAGATTGTTCAACAGCGTTTCCTTGCGACGCAGAATCTGCACCAGTTATAACACCAGAAGCTCCTTTCTTGTCACCGACTACAAGTAATCCTCCACGTAAATCGGTATTAGCATTCAAACCAGCATCGAGTCCCAAGCCAATATTTACACCCAAGCCGGCATTGGCCTGAGCATTTCGCTTTCCAGATGCAGATTGTTCAACAGCGTTTCCTTGCGACGCAGAATCTGCACCAGTTATAACACCAGAAGCTCCTTTCTTGTCACCGACTACAAGTAATCCTCCACGTAAATCGGTATTAGCATTCAAACCAGCATCGAGTCCCAAGCCAATATTTACACCCAAGCCGGCATTGGCCTGAGCATTTCGCTTTCCAGATGCAGATTGTTCAACAGCGTTTCCTTGCGACGCAGAATCTGCACCAGTTATAACACCAGAAGCTCCTTTCTTGTCACCGACTACAAGTAATCCTCCACGTAAATCGGTATTAGCATTCAAACCAGCATCGAGTCCCAAGCCAATATTTACACCCAAGCCGGCATTGGCCTGAGCATTTCGCTTTCCAGATGCAGATTGTTCAACAGCGTTTCCTTGCGACGCAGAATCTGCACCAGTTATAACACCAGAAGCTCCTTTCTTGTCACCGACTACAAGTAATCCTCCACGTAAATCGGTATTAGCATTCAAACCAGCATCGAGTCCCAAGCCAATATTTACACCCAAGCCGGCATTGGCCTGAGCATTTCGCTTTCCAGATGCAGATTGTTCAACAGCGTTTCCTTGCGACGCAGAATCTGCACCAGTTATAACACCAGAAGCTCCTTTCTTGTCACCGACTACAAGTAATCCTCCACGTAAATCGGTATTAGCATTCAAACCAGCATCGAGTCCCAAGCCAATATTTACACCCAAGCCGGCATTGGCCTGAGCATTTCGCTTTCCAGATGCAGATTGTTCAACAGCGTTTCCTTGCGACGCAGAATCTGCACCAGTTATAACACCAGAAGCTCCTTTCTTGTCACCGACTACAAGTAATCCTCCACGTAATCGGTATTAGCATTCAAACCAGCATCGAGTCCCAAGCCAATATTTACACCCAAGCCGGCATTGGCCTGAGCATTTCGCTTTCCAGATGCAGATTGTTCAACAGCGTTTCCTTGCGACGCAGAATCTGCACCAGTTATAACACCCAGAAGCTCCTTTCTTGTCACCGACTACAAGTAATCCTCCACGTAAATCGGTATTAGCATTCAAACCAGCATCGAGTCCCAAGCCAATATTTACACCCAAGCCGGCATTGGCCTGAGCATTTCGCTTTCCAGATGCAGATTGTTCAACAGCGTTTCCTTGCGACGCAGAATCTGCACCAGTTATAACACCAGAAGCTCCTTTCTTGTCACCGACTACAAGTAATCCTCCACGTAAATCGGTATTAGCATTCAAACCAGCATCGAGTCCCAAGCCAATATTTACACCCAAGCCGGCATTGGCCTGAGCATTTCGCTTTCCAGATGCAGATTGTTCAACAGCGTTTCCTTGCGACGCAGAATCTGCACCAGTTATAACACACCAGAAGCTCCTTTCTTGTCACCGACTACAAGTAATCCTCCACGTAAATCGGTATTAGCATTCAAACCAGCATCGAGTCCCAAGCCAATATTTACACCCAAGCCGGCATTGGCCTGAGCATTTCGCTTTCCAGATGCAGATTGTTCAACAGCGTTTCCTTGCGACGCAGAATCTGCACCAGTTATAACACCAGAAGCTCCTTTCTTGTCACCGACTACAAGTAATCCTCCACGTAAATCGGTATTAGCATTCAAACCAGCATCGAGTCCCAAGCCAATATTTACACCCAAGCCGGCATTGGCCTGAGCATTTCGCTTTCCAGATGCAGATTGTTTCAACAGCGTTTCCTTGCGACGCAGAATCTGCACCAGTTATAACACCAGAAGCTCCTTTCTTGTCACCGACTACAAGTAATCCTCCACGTAAATCGGTATTAGCATTCAAACCAGCATCGAGTCCCAAGCCAATATTTACACCCAAGCCGGCATTGGCCTGAGCATTTCGCTTTCCAGATGCAGATTGTTCAACAGCGTTTCCTTGCGACGCAGAATCTGCACCAGTTATAACACCAGAAGCTCCTTTCTTGTCACCGACTACAAGTAATCCTCCACGTAAATCGGTATTAGCATTCAAACCAGCATCGAGTCCCAAGCCAATATTTACACCCAAGCCGGCATTGGCCTGAGCATTTCGCTTTCCAGATGCAGATTGTTCAACAGCGTTTCCTTGCGACGCAGAATCTGCACCAGTTATAACACCAGAAGCTCCTTTCTTGTCACCGACTACAAGTAATCCTCCACGTAAATCGGTATTAGCATTCAACCAGCATCGAGTCCCAAGCCAATATTTACACCCAAGCCGGCATTGGCCTGAGCATTTCGCTTTCCAGATGCAGATTGTTCAACAGCGTTTCCTTGCGACGCAGAATCTGCACCAGTTATAACACCAGAAGCTCCTTTCTTGTCACCGACTACAAGTAATCCTCCACGTAAATCGGTATTAGCATTCAAACCAGCATCGAGTCCCAAGCCAATATTTACACCCAAGCCGGCATTGGCCTGAGCATTTCGCTTTCCAGATGCAGATTGTTCAACAGCGTTTCCTTGCGACGCAGAATCTGCACCAGTTATAACACCAGAAGCTCCTTTCTTGTCACCGACTACAAGTAATCCTCCACGTAAATCGGTATTAGCATTCAAACCAGCATCGAGTCCCAAGCCAATATTTACACCCAAGCCGGCATTGGCCTGAGCATTTCGCTTTCCAGATGCAGATTGTTCAACAGCGTTTCCTTGCGACGCAGAATCTGCACCAGTTATAACACCAGAAGCTCCTTTCTTGTCACCGACTACAAGTAATCCTCCACGTAAATCGGTATTAGCATTCAAACCAGCATCGAGTCCCAAGCCAATATTTACACCCAAGCCGGCATTGGCCTGAGCATTTCGCTTTCCAGATGCAGATTGTTCAACAGCGTTTCCTTGCGACGCAGAATCTGCACCAGTTATAACACCAGAAGCTCCTTTCTTGTCACCGACTACAAGTAATCCTCCACGTAAATCGGTATTAGCATTCAAACCAGCATCGAGTCCCAAGCCAATATTTACACCCAAGCCGGCATTGGCCTGAGCATTTCGCTTTCCAGATGCAGATTGTTCAACAGCGTTTCCTTGCGACGCAGAATCTGCACCAGTTATAACACCAGAAGCTCCTTTCTTGTCACCGACTACAAGTAATCCTCCACGTAAATCGGTATTAGCATTCAAACCAGCATCGAGTCCCAAGCCAATATTTACACCCAAGCCGGCATTGGCCTGAGCATTTCGCTTTCCAGATGCAGATTGTTCAACAGCGTTTCCTTGCGACGCAGAATCTGCACCAGTTATAACACCAGAAGCTCCTTTCTTGTCACCGACTACAAGTAATCCTCCACGTAAATCGGTATTAGCATTCAAACCAGCATCGAGTCCCAAGCCAATATTTACACCCAAGCCGGCATTGGCCTGAGCATTTCGCTTTCCAGATGCAGATTGTTCAACAGCGTTTCCTTGCGACGCAGAATCTGCACCAGTTATAACACCAGAAGCTCCTTTCTTGTCACCGACTACAAGTAATCCTCCACGTAAATCGGTATTAGCATTCAAACCAGCATCGAGTCCCAAGCCAATATTTACACCCAAGCCGGCATTGGCCTGAGCATTTCGCTTTCCAGATGCAGATTGTTCAACAGCGTTTCCTTGCGACGCAGAATCTGCACCAGTTATAACACCAGAAGCTCCTTTCTTGTCACCGACTACAAGTAATCCTCCACGTAAATCGGTATTAGCATTCAAACCAGCATCGAGTCCCAAGCCAATATTTACACCCAAGCCGGCATTGGCCTGAGCATTTCGCTTTCCAGATGCAGATTGTTCAACAGCGTTCCTTGCGACGCAGAATCTGCACCAGTTATAACACCAGAAGCTCCTTTCTTGTCACCGACTACAAGTAATCCTCCACGTAAATCGGTATTAGCATTCAAACCAGCATCGAGTCCCAAGCCAATATTTACACCCAAGCCGGCATTGGCCTGAGCATTTCGCTTTCCAGATGCAGATTGTTCAACAGCGTTTCCTTGCGACGCAGAATCTGCACCAGTTATAAACACCAGAAGCTCCTTTCTTGTCACCGACTACAAGTAATCCTCCACGTAAATCGGTATTAGCATTCAAACCAGCATCGAGTCCCAAGCCAATATTTACACCCAAGCCGGCATTGGCCTGAGCATTTCGCTTTCCAGATGCAGATTGTTCAACAGCGTTTCCTTGCGACGCAGAATCTGCACCAGTTATAACACCAGAAGCTCCTTTCTTGTCACCGACTACAAGTAATCCTCCACGTAAATCGGTATTAGCATTCAAACCAGCATCGAGTCCCAAGCCAATATTTACACCCAAGCCGGCATTGGCCTGAGCATTTCGCTTTCCAGATGCAGATTGTTCAACAGCGTTTCCTTGCGACGCAGAATCTGCACCAGTTATAACACCAGAAGCTCCTTTCTTGTCACCGACTACAAGTAATCCTCCACGTAAATCGGTATTAGCATTCAAACCAGCATCGAGTCCCAAGCCAATATTTACACCCAAGCCGGCATTGGCCTGAGCATTTCGCTTTCCAGATGCAGATTGTTCAACAGCGTTTCCTTGCGACGCAGAATCTGCACCAGTTATAACACCAGAAGCTCCTTTCTTGTCACCGACTACAAGTAATCCTCCACGTAAATCGGTATTAGCATTCAAACCAGCATCGAGTCCCAAGCCAATATTTACACCCAAGCCGGCATTGGCCTGAGCATTTCGCTTTCCAGATGCAGATTGTTCAACAGCGTTTCCTTGCGACGCAGAATCTGCACCAGTTATAACACCAGAAGCTCCTTTCTTGTCACCGACTACAAGTAATCCTCCACGTAAATCGGTATTAGCATTCAAACCAGCATCGAGTCCCAAGCCAATATTTACACCCAAGCCGGCATTGGCCTGAGCATTTCGCTTTCCAGATGCAGATTGTTCAACAGCGTTTCCTTGCGACGCAGAATCTGCACCAGTTATAACACCAGAAGCTCCTTTCTTGTCACCGACTACAAGTAATTAAATTCGTAGCTTAAAATTTAGAATCGGTTAAATATATTCGGAGATAATTGCAATTTACTAACCATACTTTTTTCAAAACTCAAAAAACGGAAAATAGCCTATTTCTTAAAAAACTATTCTAACTTACAATTTTTTTGATGACATATTCAGATTCGGCACAAAATTTACTTTAGAAAAATACCATCAGATGGCCCAGGTCGCAAAATTTTTTATTTTTTGTTAAACTAGTGTAATTGCTGGCCGGTCATTTCTTTTCAATCTCGAAGAGTACGATGTGTTCGATAATCCACGGGCAAGTAGATTTACATGTCTGCGCAATTTATTGAAGTATTTCTCTTTGATATTGGTGAACTCTGTTTTAACCAGTTTCTACGTTGAGGTCTTTATGGATCCGCTCATTCGAAACAAACCAAGGAGCTCCTGTTATAGTCCTTGGGATCTTGGACTGTGCTCTTTGCAGGATTTCTATATTCGAAGAGCTGGCATTTCCATACAATTGTAAACCATACGTCCATATTGGTTTTATAACTTGGTTGTATAGAAGGATTTTATATTCAAGCTTTAGAGGAGAGCGGCTATTTATTAACCAGTGCAGGCTGTTGGCTTTAAGCTTCATTTGGGTTCTCTTGGCTTCAATATGCTTACGCCATGTCAGTCTTTTGTCCAAATGAATACCGAGATATGTGACTTCCTCACATTGTGGGATGCGTACATTATTAAGGAAAATGTCTGGAGAAGCTTTTCTATTGAGCGTGAAATTAATGTGTTGACATTTAGGCTCATTAATTTTGATACGCCATTTAGATAACCAGCTTTGGATTTCGCTCAAGTGATCTTGCAGCTGAGAAGTTGCGATACTTATGTTCTTGTGCCGACTAAGTACCGCTGTGTCATCAGCAAATGTTGAAATCAATATTCTATCGTTATTTGGAATATCTGCTGGTGTATACAAGGTAAAGAAAAGGCCCAACAACACTCCCTTGGGGGACTCCCGCGTTTATTTGAAAGGTTTTTGTAATAAATGAGTTTTGTCTTACTTGATACGTTCTATGTTTTAAGTATAACTCAAAGATCGCGTGAAAAATTAAGGGAAGTAATCTTCTGATTTTGTATAACAGTCCGTCATGCCAAACTTTATCGAACGCTTGTTGCACATCAAGGAATACTGCAGAGCAGTACTCCCGATTTTCATAGGCAAGTCTTATTTCATTTGTAATCCGATTTTACCTGTTCAATTGTACCGTTTTGTTTTCTAAACCCGAATTGATGTGGAGGGATAATGTTCTGCTCTTGCAGATAAGGTGTTATTTTAGCTATGAGTAACTTTTCGAATAACTTTGAGAGACAAGGCAGGAGGCTAATTGGTCTATAAGGGGATGTTTGGGTAGGATCTTTTTCCTGGCTTAGGCACCATTTTAATAACCGACCGTTTCAATCTTTTGGAAGTAGCTGAATTCAATAATTGCATTAAATAAGACTGTTAAAAAACTGTACTGTTACGAATGGTATATTTTTTAACATTTTTGGAGTGACAAGATCATGTCCCGGGCTTTTTTGCAGACAAGTTCATTTTTTATGATACCGACAATTTCTCTTGAACTGATTTGTATGGAAATTCTACGAGTGTTTTTCGGACAAAGTTGGGAGAACATGCTCAGCATTGCTCGGATTCGGTTGGAATACCTTATTGAGATGCAAAGCAAAAACCATAGCTTTCTCTTCATCTGAGCGCGCCCATCCACTGTTGAGACACCGAACGGGTGTTTCACTCTGTACTGGGGTCTTCATAGAGCGGCTTGCCAACCACAAGGAACTACGATTTGAGCCTCTGGGCGTAAGGTTCTCGACAAAGTTGCGGGTTTTACATTCTTTTCCCTATTTAAACTTGCTCTTAGCTTTTTTTCTACTTCTTTTAGCTTGTTTTTGGCCAACGGAGAACGGACCCGCTGCCATTCGCGCCTGAATCTTCGTTTTTCTGCGACGAGATTTTCAATTTCCCTATTAGAGAAGGCGTGTTTTGTTCTATATTTAGTATGAGGAGTCGATTTTTGTGCTGCTGATGCCAAATAAGAGTTAAAAACAGTTACGGCATCGTCAATATGATCAATGCATTCAATTTTATAGTTAGTATGAATATGCGCACTTATATGCTTTTTGTATTTTAACCAATTTGTGCCTGCATCTGTTAAGCTGGGTGGGCGTTCTACTGGTTCCGGATATTTGTTCAAAACGAATACAACTGGGGAATGATCTGAGGAGAGGTCGGTTGTTGCTTTTGCAGAAATAAGCTCTCTTGCAATACCTTTAGTTATTCCGAAATCTAAGAGGTCTGGAATTTTTTGGAGATCTGTTGGCCAATAAGTTGGCTGTTTTGGAGATACAAAGTTTAGAGAATTGTTTTTATTGACAATTGCCTTGTATAATTGCTGACCCTTAGGATTGCACGTTCTGAAACCCCAGAAAATGTGCTTTGCATTATAGTCTCCTGCTGCTAGGAACTTATCACCTAATGTCTTAAAGAAGTCTAAGAACATTTTTTCGGTTATGCTAAAACGAGGTGGGCAATAAATCGCATATAAAACCAGATTTTTACCTCTCACTATTACGCAAAGCGTTGTTGCCTGAAGGAAATCATAACTGTAAGAATCTAGAATAAAATGTTGTATTCTTCTACGAATAAGTATACCCGTGCCTCCATGCGCCTTGCCATCTGGGTGGTTGGTTTGATAAAATATATACCCGGGGATTGAGAAGAAATTTTTGTTTGTTAAATGTGTTTCAGAGAGTACATAGTAATTTTTAAAAAAATATCAATTAAAAACAGTTTTTCTTAATAAACACCCACCAGTAGACTCGAAATACAAATCCGACACATTTATTGCTTTGGATGATGCAAGAATGGTGTGAATTTTGTCAAAATGGTCTCAAGTTGACGGAGAGCCACACAGTGTGCCGAGTGCGGCCAAAAATAGTAAAAATAAAAGTGCAGATTTTGAATAATTTTTTTTTATGGCTTCTTAGAGAATACATTGAATTAGAAATTCCCAAATTTTCTTGCCGATATCTTTAGTTTTGCGATCACAACACGCCTTTGAAGTTGTCTTATGCAAAATGTGAACTTTTGTTGTTTTGCACAATTATTGCATATGCGCGGGTTCAAATCGAATAAAGAGTAAGTATAAGAGTAACTATAAATACCCAAGTATCATATATCAAATTGAAGTGTAGGTTATTTACAATCATAAAAAAGTATTCGTGTATATAAATTATTATTATATACAAAATATTATTACTGTTAAAAAAATATGTGAAATACTGAAAAATTGAACATTTCACAGAATTTCAAAATTGAAAAAAAAAATTATGCGAAATATGACCTCTCTATTTTTTTTTATATGTTATTAAGTAATAGGCGCTTATCATAAAAAAAAGTTAAAATTTAACAAATTTGTTGCGATTTCGGATTTATGTTCCATGTTATGGAGCACTAAAATTAGGTTATAAAATTATTAATTGCACATACAAACAAATACCAGGAAATTTTGCAAATAAGTTTATACAAAATATATATTGTATGAAAGAAAAAACCCTAAAATTTAATAGTTTATATTGTTTTTGTTAATGTTTCTATTGAACAATGTAAAAATATGCATGTGTGAAATAGGTAAAATATTGGGAAAAATGCAAAAAACTATGCAAATTTCAAAAGATTTTTAAAAAAATAAAAAAAAAAAGACCTTCTCAAATTTTTGATATTTTACTGCCTATGATATCTTCTAAAATAAAAAAAAAAAATTATATTAAAATTCGTTGCGATTTCGGAGTTATACAAGTTTTCGTAAAGGTCCAAAATACAGGCGGAAATGCACTAATTACCAACAATTGAACACAGTTCGAAAGCGTATATTCAAACACAACGGCTAAAATGTTGAAGTTTAACTTATTTAACGTTATTAGTTATAGTTTAAGGTGGTTGTCAACACTAAATATAATTAAGTATTTAGCAATATATAAACTATAGCAGAATATGGTATAAAAAAAAAACGCGAAAAGTGTCAAAATAAATGTAAACAAATATAAACAATTGTTTATTGAAATTGCAAAATAAAAAATCAAATTTTGAAATTAAAATATAGTTTTCATTAAAAAAAAAGAGTAAGTAAATAAATAAATATACTAATAATTGACGATTATTAGATTTAATTTTTAGTGGCTATTGTTTTAAAAAACCAGGAATTGTTTGAAGTTTGGCTGAAGGCGCAAAGTTTAAACGGAATTATTAATTTTGTGAAGGAAAACATCAACATGGAATTCGATGAGGATAAATTGAAAGAAAAATGTAGGTTTCTGATGCTTAAATTTAAAAATAAATGGAAACAGTGTGTGTAGGAAACGTGAAGAATTCCAAAAAATAAATTCAAAATTTCTTGGTACTGAAATCGATTTCAAAGAATGTGAAAAAAAGAGGTAAATATTTTAAAATGTTCTTTATTGCTTGATTAAGTTTAATAAAATAATTAACATTATTTTTCTTTAAAAAAAACCAATAGAATAAACTCAACTTAATTACCTTTCAAATAATACTTTGTTCTTTAATTTAGATGATATATGCATTATAACTACAAGTTTTATATGGCTTAATAAGCTATATATCTTTTTACTACACCTTATATGAACGTTAAAAACGCAAAGAAATTTAATTGTGAGTTATTCCTTTGAAATTTATCAAATAAAAAAGCTCTACAATTCAAGAATAACGTAAGCGTCAGTATCAAATATATGGGATTTATACATTGAAATTCACTGTTTTTTCCACCTCGCTTTTTTTTCTTTGGCAAGGCTGGGCTGGTCTTTTTAAATTTTTCTATTGAAATCATGTTTGAATTTTACAATTAAATTGAAATTCATCAATTTTTATAAAAATTTTTATACGATTTGCAGGGGGTTCATTACCCTGTATCTCCCAACTTTGAGTAGGCGTAGCACAAAAGTGGGCGTAGCAGCCCACCCAAGTTAAATTTTTCCAATTTTAGAGCATGAATTTAAGCTCTGCTCCAAATTTTCAAGTCTGTAGGACTAAAATTGCGGAATTTGGGTCCCCCTTTACATGGGGGGGTGGGGGTTGGGGTGGTCGGATTTTTACAATTTTTTCAAAATTTCTTAATTTTATAAAAATAAACCTCCATGCCAAATTTCATTGCTCTACGACAACTCCTTCTATTTTTGGCCAAGCAATGTATGGAGTCGGCACACTGTGAGCCACCTGTTACGCCAACTTTTGCCTTTTCCTGCCTAAAAATTTAAAATAAACTTTTATTTGAACAAATATTACACGTCAAACCTACTTGTATTTTTTTTGAAAGTTTTTTAATTTTTCGGCAATTTCCTGGCAAGAAAATACGAAGCCATGTTCAGCTAAAGCTGCTCGCATCTCCTCGTAAATGTGGGAATTCTTTCTAGACCCACGAAGTTCCGCAATCTTTTCCTCCCATAGTTCAATGAGTATGGCCTCAGATGCCGGCACCCACTTTACGCGCATCTTGCGATTTTTTACGTTTTCAACTGAAAATAAAATTAGAAAATTATAAAAACAATAACCTTAAATTTATAACCAAAACACTTACCATCCATTTTTTACAGCTGATAATGATTGTTTTATTTTGCCTAGCGATGTTATATTCAGTTTTTTACCCGGATTTTGTAGTCGGTGGGAACAAATTAGGGATGCCAGTCCCGGGATCCCGGGATTTTGCCCTTTTTTTCATCCCGAAAATCCCGAGATCACTGGATGTAAGTCCGGGATACATTTCTTTTCTTCCACATTCAAACCTAAGCTAACCTAAGCAAACCTAAACTTACACAAAATCCCTTTGTAATGAAGTGACATTTGATCTAAAGTAGAACACGCATGCAACACTTATTTATGCAAGATAAACAGCTGACTCTATGTTCAGTTAAGCTTGTGCCGCGCTGTCCAAATTTGAAGAAAGTCCATATTTATCCGACCATGAGCATTTACAGTAGAACATCATGTAAGTTGCAACTCAAAAAAATTTCTTACGTATTTTCTATGTTTGACTCCATTTCGAAAAACGACGCTACAATTTATAAGGACTCAATATCGAAAGAGTCAAAAAAAAAATTAAAGCCGTACCATGAGAAATGGCAAATTATTGGATGTTCCCTTTGAAGTACATATGCGATTCAATTCCGGGATTAGTCTCGAAAATCCCGGGATTTTTTTTTAAGATCCCGAAATCCCGGGATTACAAAAATGACGAAAATTGGCATCCCTAGAACAAATGTAACTGATAATATCGAATGCAACCCAGTGCTTAACTCGCTGTTAAGTTTTAACCTGGGGTTAACTTAGGTTTGACGATTTTTTTTATATGCGTTTTGACATTAGAAACCCTGGTGTTTCGCCGATAAACGCCAACCAAGCTAATGTGAACATGCTATTACAGGGATTCTATGTGATTCAATGTTGAAACATGCTACTGTTGTAGGATTAAGGATTGAAATAAAAAGCTTCCAAATACTCGCTATAAGTGGAAAGGGGTAACCATTTTGAAAATTCCCTTTTGCATTGGAGTTTTCGGAAAAGTTTTTCAAATAAGGGCTATGGAAAATTAAGCAAATTTTCGTTTCCTTGCAAATTTCTTGCAAAAAAAGGTAGCAGTTTTTTATTGATACTTTGTTTTTTACATAGGTAATGCATTTTATTTTCAAATGTTTCGTCCAAGTCTATATGTCATTGTTTACTTTCAATAAAAGAAGTTTCTCTAAACTGTTTGTTTCAAATGTGATCCACGTCTTGGTGCATTGAAAAGGGTTGAAAAAAAAAAAACACAATTTCTACTAAGGGGGCGTCCATTAATTGCGTCAATATTTTCTCTTCAAATTTCGATTGCCCTCCCCCTAAGGTAAGGTTTTAGTGAGATTTTTTTCGCGTAAGATTTTAACGTAACAATTTTCCGCATGTAATGATTTTTTTTTTAAAATTTTTTAACCAAATGGGTCATTAAGAACATTTTAAACACTTACAAACTAAATATTACACTCAAAAAACAGAAATATACTTGCTTGCTATAAAAATATAGCAACGGCGTTATTACTGCATGCTATATTTTATATGAATTTCAGCTAGCGAAATGTCTTGATTTCAAACAAAATAGCCAACTTAGCTATATTTTGTTAGTTAAATGAAATATAGCTGTAGGAGAATGATTTTAAAGCATCTGCGGCTATTTTGCATAGCATATGCAGCTATAATGGGTAAATGATATTCATTTCAATCTCTTCTATTCAAATTCGCTCTCCGTTTTACTCTCCTCTTACTATGCTTGAAATGTGCTTCATTTTCGCAATTTCTCCTTTTATCTGCTCCTCCCTTTTGTTTGACTGCTTTAGTTTCGCATTCTGATCAACTCCCCGAAAAGTGTTTGATTAGCTTGGTGGTCCAAACTATAAATTAATAACAGTCGAGAGGTTCGGGGTTCGATCCATGTTGGCGGCGGGGATATTCCCTCAATTTTTTTTTTTTTTTTTACTTTATTTTATAAATTTTTTATAAAGTTTTTTTTTTGTTCTCAAGTTCAGTTGTTTGGGAAGACAAAAATTTTCCCCTAATTTTTGAAGGTTTCTATTATTATTTTTTTTTTTTTGTAATGGGTTTTATTTTCAAGTAATTAATTTGAAGTTAAAAAGTTTTTTTAAGCACGTTTCCCAAGACCTGAGCAACCATAAACTCAAGTGAGCATTTTGACCAAGACATTAAATTCGTTCGTTTAGCGTAATGGTTAAGACATTCGCCCAGCAAACTGGAGGTCAGCGGTTCGAGGCACGATGGAGGCGAGAAAATTTAAGGAGATATAGTTAAAGAAATTTTAAAATAAAAAAAAGAATAAACAAAAAAAAAAATATATAATAAATTAATTTAAATAAATAAATAAAAAAGTCAAAACACAAAATAAAATTTTCCTTTTTTCTCAGTCGCTTGTGCTAGGCCAGTTACCAAATGCTATAGCACGAGAGTAGCTATATTTTATATCTGTAGATATTATGTTCATATAGCAAAAAACTATGACCAATAATAGCATAAACCGCTATTGGTGTAGCACAGGTTATATTAAATTATAGCAATAGCAGCTATTAAAGTTTCGTATAAAATATAGCAGACGCAGTAACAAAGATCTACTATCCCATTTTCTACTATAGTTATAGCAATTAGCGCTCAAAAATATAGCACATGTTGCTATAATTTTTTTCAGTGTATATGGCAAACACGGTTTCTGTGACTGAATAGCTCATGACTATAAAACAAGAATTTTCAGGTTCAAATCCCCCAAAGGGGGAATATGTACGTTTTGATGTATCATTGATCTTTCATTCTATTTGAGCTCATAGAATACTGTTTAAAATATTTACTGTAAAAAATTGTATTCTAAAACCACAATAAGATATAAAAGTTAGGAGTTTTGCTTTAAACCTTGAAGTTCGGTTTGCTTTGCAATTAAAGCTTTTGTTCGTTAAAAAATGTTAAAATTATTTGCGTAGCTTAGATATAACGAAGCGGAAAACACAAGACGGAAGTTGACGTAAGATTTCAACAACCCCTCCCTCTCCTTGATGGGATTTGGTGAGATTTTTCTTGACCACTACGCACCGATATTCGTAAATTATTTGTTAACCTGGTTATTTCCAACAGGGCAAAGAGCCCACTTTTATCACAATGAACAGAAGCGAGGTACTAGATGTAACTCTGACCTCGCTGCCTGAAGATTCTATTAAGGGATGGGAAGTTAAGAAGGAGAACTCCTTCTCAGACCATCGCTATATTCAGTTAACAATTGACATAGAACATGAGCCAGAGCCGGAATTCAGAAATTTCCGTACTACCGACTGAACGATCTGTAAGGAAAAATTCGATAGTCTTCTGAATGTACCTCCGCAAGATATAATTGACTCCGCGGATGTAGAGTCAGTAGTAGAAAAACTCACAAAGGCATACAGTCTAGCGACTGAAGTTGCCTGTTCCTTGAAAAAGAGATGTGCCAAGACCAAGCCCTTCTGGTGGTCTGACGAAATTCGCTGTCTGAGAACCTCCTGTGGACGGCTTTTGAACAAAGCTAAGCGCACAAACCTAGATGACGACTGGTATGTATATAAGACTGGTCTTAGAATCTACAAAGCAGAAATTAAAAAGTCAAAAAGAGCGCCCTGGCGGTCCTTTTGCGAAAGCGTGGAAGGCTGCTCGCAAACAGCTAAATTTATGAAAGACCTATCAAAGTTCTCTTGTCCAAATGGTACATGCTGACCAATACTGGCTCTTAGTAGCGACAATCGCTAGAGCTGGGTCATCACGTGTGATGAGCTGGGCTCTTAATAGACAGAAGGAACCTCGTATCTAGTAGCAGAATTGTTTGGACTGTCAATAATTTTGAGCGCTGCAAATCCCCCAAATTAGATGGCATTATCCATGCACATTTACAAAAAAAAACTCTTAAATTGACCAGTAGTTTGCTAACTGCGATTTTCCGAGCCTGCATTCCAAAGGGTTATATCCCATGAAGCTGGAAACAAATTAAAGTGATATTCATCCCCAAAGCGGGGAAAAGATCGCACACGTCTGCTAAAGGTTTTAGGCCAATAAGCCTCTCTTCGTTTCTCTTAAAATCCTTGGAGAGACTTCTAGAGCTGCATATCAGGAATACAATTCCCAAAGAAAGGTTGTCAAATGCCCAGAATGCCTATTTAAATGGCAATTCAGTAGATACCGCTCTTTACTTTCTGGTCAACCAAGTGGAGGGTACAATTTTAAATACGCAAACAGCTGTTCAAAAAAATCACCTTTCATATAATCGAGAAAAGGTGTTACTGGAAATAGTAGTCGATTATCAAAGTGATTACGCTAATCGACTATTCTTAATCATATAATGGAAACGTAGCATTAGCCAGAAAACAAGGAATAACTTCTTAAACTACCCAAATGTCGTCTTTCGGTACTAATTGGAGTACTGACTGGGCACTGCTTCATTGGCCCACACGCAAGAAGGTTGGGAACGATAGCCTTCGACTTTTGTAGAAGTTGTCAAAATGAGCAGAAGGCACGGACAAAATAATTTTTTTTATACTGATGTACCATGTCCATGTCAATGAACCTTCACCCACACTCTACAACTTCATAGCGTATGGAAAAGAAATTACGTTATCAGCTTTTCACGCTCCAAACATCGCCATGTTAATAAAAATTTGCTTAATTTGAAAAATCTAAAGCCAGAAAGCAGCATAAATCTTAATTTTTTAAAAATTAATAAGTGGCAAAGTAAAACCAATTTTCGAATTATGTTAAGTTTATTATAATTTAATAAATACTTGCACCTCGGATACGCAGGGCTGGCCTCGCAAAAGATTTAAAACAATCCAATTCTTATCGAACTGCGATTTAAGTCATTAGCTGAACCAGCAGAACGTTTAAGATGTAGTGCCAATGGTATGTCTAGAGATACCAAATCTGCATTATTATTAGATGATCCAAGACCACGGCCCAGAGTTTTGCACAACATTCACTTGAGAAGCAGAGTTTCCAGGACCTCGGTTAACAGACATTTGAAGAGCAGCTAGCTCAGCAGAATTTCGTTGAAGAGCAGAATTTGCAGCAGTGTTTAAAACAGAAGCTCCTTTCTTTGCACCGACTACATGTAACCCTCCCAGCCAATTGGCATTAGCATTCAAACCAGCATCGACTCCCAAGCCAATATTTACACCCAAGCCGGCATTGGCCTGAGCATTTCGCTTTCCAGATGCAGATTGTTCAACAGCGTTTCCTTGCGACGCAGAATCTGCACCAGTTATAACACCAGAAGCTCCTTTCTTGTCACCGACTACAAGTAATCCTCCACGTAAATCGGTATTAGCATTCAAACCAGCATCGAGTCCCAAGCCAATATTTACACCCAAACCGGCATTGGCCTGAGCATTTCGCTTTCCAGATGCAGATTGTTCAACAGCGTTTCCTTGCGACGCAGAATCTGCACCAGTTATAACACCAGAAGCTCCTTTCTTGTCACCGACTACAAGTAATCCTCCACGTAAATCGGTATTAGCATTCAAACCAGCATCGAGTCCCAAGCCAATATTTACACCCAAGCCGGCATTGGCCTGAGCATTTCGCTTTCCAGATGCAGATTGTTCAACAGCGTTTCCTTGCGACGCAGAATCTGCACCAGTTATAACACCAGAAGCTCCTTTCTTGTCACCGACTACAAGTAATCCTCCACGTAAATCGGTATTAGCATTCAAACCAGCATCGAGTCCCAAGCCAATATTTACACCCAAGCCGGCATTGGCCTGAGCATTTCGCTTTCCAGATGCAGATTGTTCAACAGCGTTTCCTTGCGACGCAGAATCTGCACCAGTTATAACACCAGAAGCTCCTTTCTTGTCACCGACTACAAGTAATCCTCCACGTAAATCGGTATTAGCATTCAAACCAGCATCGAGTCCCAAGCCAATATTTACACCCAAGCCGGCATTGGCCTGAGCATTTCGCTTTCCAGATGCAGATTGTTCAACAGCGTTTCCTTGCGACGCAGAATCTGCACCAGTTATAACACCAGAAGCTCCTTTCTTGTCACCGACTACAAGTAATCCTCCACGTAAATCGGTATTAGCATTCAAACCAGCATCGAGTCCCAAGCCAATATTTACACCCAAGCCGGCATTGGCCTGAGCATTTCGCTTTCCAGATGCAGATTGTTCAACAGCGTTTCCTTGCGACGCAGAATCTGCACCAGTTATAACACCAGAAGCTCCTTTCTTGTCACCGACTACAAGTAATCCTCCACGTAAATCGGTATTAGCATTCAAACCAGCATCGAGTCCCAAGCCAATATTTACACCCAAGCCGGCATTGGCCTGAGCATTTCGCTTTCCAGATGCAGATTGTTCAACAGCGTTTCCTTGCGACGCAGAATCTGCACCAGTTATAACACCAGAAGCTCCTTTCTTGTCACCGACTACAAGTAATCCTCCACGTAAATCGGTATTAGCATTCAAACCAGCATCGAGTCCCAAGCCAATATTTACACCCAAGCCGGCATTGGCCTGAGCATTTCGCTTTCCAGATGCAGATTGTTCAACAGCGTTTCCTTGCGACGCAGAATCTGCACCAGTTATAACACCAGAAGCTCCTTTCTTGTCACCGACTACAAGTAATCCTCCACGTAATCGGTATTAGCATTCAAACCAGCATCGAGTCCCAAGCCAATATTTACACCCATATGTAAATATGCGTGTCTGTGTTGGGTATTCTATTTTCAGGCTCTCGTGACAAAAACACCCCTATTTGCTTAAAGTTTCTTTTCTTTCCAAATATCACTCAATCTCATGTAAACCGGGTATTCCAGCTAGTATTTAAATAAGATCCTACTGGTGTGCAATTATTTGGTTAGAAAAATAATGGCAAATTTTTGAACTTTAAACGTGAACATCTTCAAGATGCGGCATATTATCGTGGTAGTGATTTGGAAAAAAATGCTTGCGGGTCTTTAGGGTACATTTTGAGAATAGTCCTGTATACGAGTTCCAACTTCTGCATTTATCGGTGTATTGAAATGCATTTAGGGCCTGCTAAATGCAGAGATATATTCTGAATTTATGATGATTCGCTGCAACACTGATGAGAAAAGTACGAAATAAAATTTAATTCTAGGCAGCCCCAGCCCAAACAGCTGGTTGACTTCTGCCGCAAATTGTAAAAAATCGAGAAAAGTGTGTTTAGAAGATATGAAAATCCCATTTTGTTAATAAAACCGATGTTCCTCCTCTTTAAATATCACATAACCTCTATTTTGAGAAGCTCCTTTCTATCCATTTTTACCATGTTTTTAAAGACATTCAAAAATAACGAAGCCAATTTTATAATAAGTCAATGCGGGACACCCACCCCTATCAAAAAAAATTTGATGGAGTTGTTGTACTTAAATTAGAAAGCAACAACATTGCTATTGATTTATGAATTATGAATTATATATATAATGGGTAACCTATATTTTATTTGATATTGCAGTACGGAATCACAACTGTCTTTACGGGACGGTTCCGAGGATGTGGAACGGTTGGCCGCCTTATTCAACAAACGAAACAGTTGACTTAAATGCAAAATGGTGTTAAATGCAAATATTTAGGTGTAGTCTGAAAGGTTATTTTTGACAACTGCATTTAGCGCGCTAAATACTGCTTTTATTTGCTAGTCTGAAAAGCCTTTAATTCAAAAAACTAATGATGCAATTCGATTCCCCGTGGCCGAAATATAGGAAAACCGTTTGTCTCACGACGGTCTGAAAAAATGATTTGCACAGTGTTGTTATAATTAATATTGAGAATTTTTACAAATTTATCTTTCATGATTGCTAGAATCATTTTTTTTTTCACTCGGCAACCCTAGTCGAATACTTAAGTCTTTTGTTTCGAGCTCCTTCAAATTCGTAAAAAAAAGTTAGTTTTAAAAACAAACAAAGCACCAACAACTGAAGAACACCCTCAAGAAAGGGCTGCGACAAGGCTAGTCAACTTTTGTTGTTGTCCCACTCACAATTTGTGAATGGCTCTGTAAACTGTCTAACTTCCAGGCACTCTCTAGACAGAGACAGCTGGCCTATACAGCTGTCAAAGAGTATAGATATAGAAGAGGCGGCATTTCGCAATTTTCTCACTTCCCTCTTTCTGAGTTTCATGCATATCATAAGAGAATATACCACGTGCGATAGTAGAAAATAACCAAAACAAAGAAATGGAAAGAAATACAGAAGGCAAATGAAATCGTAAACAACCAATGTCTTTCAGGCGCGGAGTTAAAATTTTTTTTCAAGGGTCTGCGTAAAAAGTTCATATGAAAGTCATATAATACATATTTACTTGAGTTTGATTTCAATACCAAATATGAGGTAGCCTTGTTTATTTATTCAATAAAAGTTAAATTTTTCAAAACATATTCCTATATAAAAACTTTTTAGAGAGCCTTATGTTTATTTCAGGGGTTACTCCTTCGGCTGCGCTATTGCTGACTTTATGCACGCCTGCGTTGGCGAATTACTTTCGCATGCCTTTGGACACAAATCATAATAACAACTTTTCATATGTGTGCGTGTGTGTTAGAAGGATTTTCGTTGTCATGCATGTGAAGGACAATGTGTAAAATATGAATTCGTACAGATAATTTTTTGGGCAAAATAATTTTTTTTACACTTTACAAATTTACCAAGATGTTCAATTAAAATTCACACAGAAATATATCTGAATTTATGTTTGAAGTAAAATTGGACATGGGATTTTATTAGTTATTTGAGCGTAAAGCCTGTAAGACTTGAAAATACTTTTCTCCAAAACTTACGAGTAAAATTTTGAATTTTGATCACTGTGAAAGGTAGAAAGTTGTTGTTGCTATGTGCGGTTCTACATTAAGAGGCAAAACAAGTCTCACTGAAAGAAAACTCATAAGAGGGACGGAGATGTAATGTCATCCGTCTCTACCACTCTCATGTGTTTAATTCCAGTGAGTCGTGTTAGGATAAATTCTCTTTGCTAGTTCGCCGAGGGAATTTATATATTTATGTTTCCGAATTAATTTATTTATTTATGTTTCTAAAAATTTGTTTTTATAAAATGTATTTTTTCTGCCGTTCGGCAGAAAAGGGTTAAAAAAAGGGTTAGCCCTTTACGTTTTTACATGTGAGAATTATGGATAATGGTTAAGTTTCATTACAGAAAATATTATTATTTTCTAGGGAATGTAAAGACTGATGGCAAAAAACGCGTAAAAATATTGTTTTAACTACGTTTTTTACGGCCCTACACGTTAAAAATAAAATTCAGAGCTAACCAATTACTTTTATAACAACTTTCACAAGAACATATATTTTCAAACAAGCATCTTACAGCCGACAAGACCTCCACTTTTCCGTAAATCGCTTGATGGAAGGCACTCTACAAAACCGAACGGCGGCTTCGCTGCGTTGCACGGGTAGCAACAGATAAACAACATAAGCAGCAGATTCGAAAAATGATTTTTTCATTTTCAAGAAGCCAAAAATGTTCGAAGCACACAACGTCCAAGTACAAACGTAGGCTAAGTGTAAGCGAACGTAAAGTGTACGTGAACGCACACTCTCCCGTTCTCATTATCCGTTCAATCGAAACGACAAAAAAATGAACACACAACGTGAGCGACGGCAACTCGCGAAATGCTAATGAGTGAAAGAGAAAGGAAAGCCAGAACTGGTTTTGGTTGCAAAGTCATTTTCGCATATTCTCTTTCCTTTCTCATCTTTGTTTTGTTTATGTTCTGTTGCGAAAAAAGTTCATATTCTTTCGATATGCGTGAAAAACGAATGAGTGAAAAGCGTAGAGCGCGTAACGCGAAATGCCGCCTCTTCTATATCTATACTCTTTGCAGCTGTCAGCTTCTCTGGCTAAAAGTGATGCCAATCGATCGATCGCCTCCATCGATTAGTCTAGACAACAACCATAAATCATATGGAGTACTAACCCAAGTTTCACAACATCCCGGTACGAAAATGTTTCAAGATGGACCAGTCTTGACGTCAACAACCAGTTTTTAAACTTAAATTTTAGAAAAAAAGATGGCTCTCCATTAGTGGAATAAATTCTTATGCAGTTAAAGAGAAAAGCCCCAACAGCACTTCTAAGGGCAAAATATCTGATTCCGCTGCACAGTGGTCCAGAAATCGGACAACCTGGACAAAACTCTGAAACTTTGACTAGGGGGGTTTTGGAGGTCGCTGAATTCGAATCTGAACTTTATTTTTAAGAAAACAATATGGCGGATCCAATATGGCTGACTTTTCTTCAAAAATGCTTGGATTGAGGTGGAACTGGGCATAAAAGAGTTTTTGAGGTCGCTGAGTTCAAATCTGAACTAAATATTACTGAATATATATGTAAAAAACTACTTGTCATGATAAATATTTTTTTTTTTCAAAAATTTGCATATTAGGGCGTTGATTTTTACTTCATTCAACCAGAAAAACCCATTTTTTTTCTTAACTGGATTTTTGAAGCAAGGTAGTCGAAAAGGAACATTAACGGACTCGTGCAGTAAATATGATGGACACTTCAGTGTAAATATTTTATGAAATTAAATATTTTCATATAATAATATCTTTCATAAAATCTATAAAAAATGTGATATCTGAAAATTGATTTAACACAAAAAAAAAAAAATTAATATGTAATAATAAAGTCATATTTTTACCTAAACTCAAAAAAATTTAACTTTCAGTAAAACTTCAGAACGCCTTTCATAATTAAATCTGGGAAAAAATACCACGAGGAAATATTTGTAGCTTTTTTTTATTTTGAGCCTTTCTTTATACTTCAAACTTTGTATAAAGTCCAACAATTAAAATATTTCACACCTATATTAAAATGTTCAGATCAAACAAAATTGATTTTCTATTTTTAAAGCTTTTCCATACGATTTTTTTTATTAAAAATCATTCATCATGGAGGTGAAAGGGAAAAATATCATTTGTATTTTTTTAATTTAATTTTTCCTTTTTTAATTGATTTTCAAAATTATTATTTTTCATTGTTTATTTGTAAAGTTATATGGTACCTAAGTAAATGCAAATCACTTGACGACATTCGAAAGTCACTTGCAGTATTATTTACTCAGCCAGTTGATTGCGATCCTTTCGGAAATTTGCTTTTAACGGAGGCACACTTATGACACGGCCCGGGGCAAATAGTCACAACCCCCATTTATCCACCCCTGACTCAAGTTGGCAATTCGGTGAAGTGCCGAGCTGTAAAAATTAAGATTGGCAAGCCTGCTACCAACAACTGCTACCTTGGGGAATGGATATAGAAAGAAAATCATGTTTTTTTCATGTTCAATGGTTTGCTAAAACTGTAGAGGCAGCTATTGACAGCTAATTTTAACATATGGGCATTTCCACAGAAAGGTCTACCGGAAATGAAAATTCCCCAGTTCCTTAAAACAATTTTTGGGTATGTACATTAGACCGTACCACCTTATATGGAGAAAAAAAAAAGTGCGCCGTATACCAGCGAAAATTACGTATTTTTGCAAGACAATAACAACAAGAAAAAAAATTTTTTTTTCGATCGAACCTAGAGGTCGCGCATTGGTATATTTCTTCATATCTATGGTGTTTACAGTCGGATTTTAAAGTTTGATACATCAATGTTTTTGTCGCAAAGAGACCAATATGGCCTCTTTAGAAGTCATTGACCTCAGGCGTACCGTTCTAGTACTTACCCCCAAGATCTCAGTACCTACCACCCTTATGTACCACTAAATATCAAAAAAATAAAACCCTTAAAATATCATCAAACTTCTCCTCAGGAAGTATATCGATATTTCCAACATAACTATTTTTAACTAAATTTTGAAATTTTTTTTAAGTTATTTTGTTCACTGTATTGGTCCCTATCTATCTATGAGTTTAAGTTTGGTGTTCCAAATTAACATCAAAATGTACTTTGAGATATACCAAGTAATTTTTCCGATAACACTGTTGTTGTAAAATGACGCATTAGGGAACTATAACCGTTTAATATCCAAAAAAAGCAATTCTCCCTGAAAGTATGCTATTAAATATTTTATTTAAATGTTTAATTATTTAAAAATATAAAATAAATAGGTAATATATTTTTCAAGTAAAAAACTTTTTTAGTTCAAAATGCTTGTTTCACGAAAATCTGAGCAACCATAGACTCAAGTTAGCATTTTGAACACGGAATTAAATTTGCCTCTTTGGCCCAGTGCGTTAAAGCGTTCACCTAGCGAGCCAGAGATCACCGGTTCGAAGCTCGGCCGAAGCAAAAGAATTAAAAAAGACAAGGAGCCAAAAGAAGAAAAACAAATATGAAAAATAAATATAAAAAAAAATTAATAAATAAAAATTTAATTAAAAAAAAACAAAATAAAAATAAAAATGTCTTTTTTCAATTTTGACCCAAAATCGACCCAACTGCGTATACTCCTGGTCTAGTCCATATGGACAAAAAGTGTGACTAGTTATTTTCCAATGACAGCACAATGTTAAATTTGTCAGTTCGTTCCATGCAAAAGTAAATTAAGTGGGACCAGTTATAGTGGCTTTTGGTCTACTCCGGGGAGTAGTCTCCGAAGTAGTCCCATTTACTGCAGGGTTGCCGCTGCCAAACTGATTGAATTCTCTCGTTAACACAGACGCTGTGTGTGAGAAACAACAACAAAGCCGCAAAACTCAGTTTTGTATGAAAGAGTATTACGTCAAGCCCGACTTTGATATACCCAGCGCCCCGACATTATTGGCTTCTTACGCTTTTTACTTCAGATGTTATGAAAAATCTCCGTTTGTAGACGTGGCAGTGGGCGGATGTCTCACATTTTCACTTAGGATCATACTCGGGCTCGATATACCTGTGTGGCAAATTTCGATGTGACTGGTCCAACCGTTTCGAAGGAGATCCGAGCATAGACGGACGATTTCAATATTTTTTGAAATATGACGTTATTAAAGTATATGAGCGATATATTTATACATTTAAATAACATATTTAATAGCATACTTTCAGGGAGAATTGCTTTTTTTGGAATATTAAACGGTTATAGTTCCCTAATGCGTCATTTTACAACAACAGTGTTATCGGAAAAATTACTTGGTATATCTCAAAGTACATTTTGATGTTAATTTGGAACACCAAACTTAAACTCATAGATAGATAGGGACCAAACAGTGAACAAAATAACTTAAAAAAAAATTTCAAAATTTAGTTAAAAATAGTTATGTTGGAAATATCGATATACTTCCTGAGGAGAAGTTTGATGATATTTTAAGGGTTTTATTTTTTTGATATTAGAGTGGTACATAAGGGTGGTAGGCACTGAGATCTTGGGGGTAAGTACTAGAACGGTACGCCTGAGGTCAATGACTTCTAAAGAGGCCATATTGGTCTCTTTGCGACAAAAACATTGATGTATCAAACTTTAAATCCGACTGTAAACACATAGATATGAAGAAATATACCAATGCGCGACCTCTGGTTCGATCGAAAAAAAAATTTTTTTCTTTTTGTTATTGTCTTGCAAAAATGCGTCATTTTCGCTGGTTATACGGCGCACTTTTTTTTGAAGGTACGGTCTAATGTACATACTATCATAGTAACACATCTGAATTCCACTATTTAAGAAGATTGGTGGTTATAGTCAGCCCTCATTTCTGTAAAACATAGGTAAAGGCTTATTTTGTTGTATTTGTATTTTTAAATTACCTTTAAAAGTGCTTTATCTATGAAATTTGGGCCATTTTAGTAACCTGTTCAATGGAAGTTATCGTCCTTAATAATTCCAATCAGAAGAATCAACCAAAACAACAACAACAACAAAAATCTTTAACGAATAAGTTGATAATTATCTTCTAATTACGCAAGCTCAATTGAATATTGTTTTTGATAAAATTTATTATTGGCCCTTCTATTTATAATACCAGAATTGATGAAATGAAAGGAAAAAGGTTAAAATAAAAGAATATTTTCA
>JAIPUU010000626.1:0-27500 GCA_020466095.1 Chlorops oryzae
TTTTGTCAAGGCGTTTTCCGAGTTCGGCATTATACATCAAGAAAACGAAGATGACGAAGAACTTGAAATGGATTATAATATGATGGACTCAGCAAGTAGAAGGTTGGAAGGATTTTTTCCAAATAACATCAGATGTGCATCACATACGCTGAGTCTCATCGGAACAACAGATTTTAACAAAATTTTACAATCAAGTTTAGTTTATGATAAGCATAAACAGGTAAATTATATACTTAGAATGGTTTCCGATGGAAATTTTCATAGTTAATAATAATAAAAATATTTGATGCACCCTAATATACATATCAGGATATTAACAGCATTTGAGGAGTTTGCGAACAAAAAGGGACATTTCCATCATTCCTTTTTTTTCAGAAATCAATAAAATGTGAATAAAAGCGTAGGCATATTTTTGTAAAATATTGTGTTTATACAAAAAAATGTATTTCAAAAGTTACGTGACAATCACTATCTTAACCATTTATAAATGTTTATATTAATGAAGATAACTAAGTTTGAAATTTGGAAATGTCTCGTTTTGTCAGTAAATCTTGGAAATGTTTCCTTTTGATAATAATTAAATGGAAATGCCCGTTTTTGATAATAATGAAATAGGTGTGTAGGCAGATATAAATCTGGTTAAACATATGTATTGTTTCACTTTAGAATTGTGCTTGTAGATGAGCCGTCTATTTTTCACAATTTCAGATTGATTAAACTCTGCACAGCGAAACTTACTACGACTGCTGTGCCGGCATGGCCTTTTAAAGTTCAAAGCCAGTGGATCCGTATCTACATACCTAGAAAGAAGTTGTACTTTCTATTATTTAGTCCTCAAAACAACACAGAACAAAAACCGAATACATATCATTGGAATGGAATACTCACTTTTCCTGTCGAACGGTTTCTTGCCTTCTTCCCTGCGATTTATTTTTTCTTACTCCATTATTTAGACCCGAAACACTATTAACATGCTCTTCCATTATGAAAATTTCTTAACTTGAAATTACAAGTCACTACGCTTGACGGTTTGAAGTATTTGGACAGTTACTACCAGGAATCATCGATGGAAATGTCGCATTTTGTGGACGATAATGTTTATATTAGGTGTAGTAAAAAGAAATCCATTATTTTTGCATTAAATTGAGGGCTTTATTTAAGATAGTTAGAATGACCCGATTTAGGTCAAATATGCGCCGTTTTGTTCGATAACTTGTTGCCATTTTAAAGGTAATTTCATTATGCCTCTCTCATAGAAGCCCTCGTTCCTATTAGCAAAAAATTGAGACAGTCGAATTTCAGAAGCCTCTCTTGAAGCGAATGTTTCACCAGCAAAATTGTTCGCCATGGACAGGAACAGATGGTAATCACTTGATGTCAGGTCCGGACTATAAGGTGGATGCAGAAGAACCTCCCAACCAAACTCCCGGAGCTTCTGGCGAGTCGCTATCGATGTGTGTGGCCTGGCGTTGTCCTGATGGAACACAATTCCTCTCCTATTGGCCAAAGCTGGCCGCTTATGGGCGATTGCTTCCTTCAGACGGTCCAATTGTTGACAGTACAGTTCCGTGTTAAGAGTTTTGCCGTATGGGAGCAGCTCATAGTAGATAATTCCCTGCCAATCCCACCAAACACACAGCAAAACCTTCCTGGCCGTCAATCCTGGCTTAGCCACCGTTTCCGCCGTTCACCGTGTTTCGACCACGACCGTTTTCGCTTGACGTTGTCGTAAGTGACCCACTTTTCATCACCAGTCACCAACCGCTTCAGAAATGGGTCGATTTTGTTGCGGTTCAGCAGCGATTCGCAGATGGAAATTCGGTCTATGAGGTTTTTTTGCGTTAACTCGTGTGGCACCCATACATCGAGCTTCTTTGTGTATCCAGCCTTATTCAAATGGTTCCAAACGGTTTTTTGTGCAATCTTTAGCTCTTTTGCAATCGAAACAGTGCTAACATGACGGTCGGACTCGATAATTTCCATGATTTTATCGACATTTTCGACAATTGGCCTTCCAGTGTGTGGTGCATCCTTGACATCGAAGTTACCGGAACGGAATCGACGAAACCAAAATTGCGCATGATTGGCTGTTACAGTATCAGGTCCATAAACGCTATTCACATTTTCAGCCGCCTGGCTTGCGTTTTCTCCCTTATCGAAGAAAAACTGTAAAATGTAGCGAATTTTCTCTTTGCTGATGTCCATCTTTGACAAGCTCTCAAACAAAACTGAATCAATCAATCAAAAAAGTGTCAAAAAAGCTTTTTTAGTAGGAACTGTCATCTTTCTAATGCCCCCTAGTGGAACACGATCGGACTTATACAACGCGAGATGCAGATAAATAACGCCATCTATTGGAAAAATAATGGATTTATTTTTACTACACCTAATAGATTAATATTACTTAGGGAAATGTAACTTTTTGTTAGAGCTCCAAAATTATTAGTGGAAATGTCCTTTTTTGTTCGCAAACTCACATTTGGACTCGATTTTTCTAAGGGAAATGGTGGTTATTTTTTCGCCAAGTTCAACTAGAATGTGTATTTCATAGATTTAAATACGATTCTGCCAAAAAAAAGCAATCAGACAAAAGGGGGAAATGTCCCTTTTTGTTCGCAAGCTCCTCATTTATAAAATTTAATTTTTTCCCAGATTTTAAAGAAATGCAGCGCGATATGGTCAAAAATTAACAGACCCAAATCCTCGGAGAAAATCAGTTCAATGTTGGGTTGCCAGTTAAAATATCCTATAGTAGCGCGATGGAATTCTTTATATGACTCTGTAAAAGACTTGCTATCACATAAATCCGCATTGCACGATTTATGCCAACAACTGAATATTGAAAGAATACTGGATAATGACATTCAGTATTTGGCTGAATACGTCGAACTTCTACAACCTATAGCGGAGGCTATAGATTTTTTGCAAAGAGACGATGGTATGATGTTTGGGTACTTACTACCAACCTTAGCTACGATAAAAGTAAATTACGCTAAAATGCAGCTAAGTGGTAGAAGTAAATATTTAACAACAATGGCTGTCGAAATGATGCGTTGTGTCAATACACGTTTTGCATCATACATCAATTTAGACAGTTTAGATATAGTAGATAATTATCTGTTCTTACTTTTCCAGTATTTCAATATTCTAATATTTCAGACAATTCTGAAGAACAATCATCGGCCACTGATTTGCCCTCAGAATCTCAATTCCTAGCCTATTTGGCGGATAAGTCAAAATCATTAGTTATGCTCAACAAATATCCTCTGATTAAAAAAGCTTTTTTAAAGAACAATGCCCCATTGCCGTCGTCAGCTGCCGTTGAAAGATTGTTCTCCTTTGCAACAATGTTAAACGCGCCAAAACGAGGGTCTCTTTCCGACGAAAACTTTGAAAAATTGCTGCTGCTTAAAGTCAACAATGCTATATAATCTTTCGGAATAAAACGTTTTTTCAATTAATTTCATTGATTTCAATCACCTAATATTCGCAGCATTTTAGTGTTTCTTAATAATAAATGAATTGAATTCAAAACTTTTTAATTTACTGTGTATGAATTCCAAATTGAAATCTAGAGTTTTTTTTTTGAGGTGAATAAATTCAAAATTTGTAAATCACAATGAATGAATTCAAATTAAAATTCAATTCACTTCTTTCCTGAGCAGAATGAATTCCAAGTTTTTTAATTCAGTACGCATCGATTCAAATTTGAATTCACGAAAAATTTTTCTTAGCAGAATGAATTCAAAATGTTTTCATTAACCGTAAGGAAATTCGAATTTTAATTCAGCTAATAGTTTTTGTGAGCAGAATGAATTGAAAATATGACAAATCATTGCCTGAATGATTCTCGAATTCATTCAAAAATGAATCATTCTTTTACAGCTCTGGTAGGTAGGTCGTTTATGAATATAAGAAATAGCAGTGGTCCGCAACGAGTTCCTTGTGGAATACCAGACCACGCGTTTATAACATTAGTAGATCTTAAACCTCCAATTTGCACTGCAAGAATCCTGTCTTCAAGAAAGCTGGCTAAAAACTTTAAGGCAGAATCGCGAACTCCGAAAGAGCATAATTTCTGAAGCAAGATTTGATGATTTACTTTGTCGAAGGCTTTAGAGAAGTCTGTGTATATAACATCTGTCTGCGCAAAGGATTAAAGCGAATTAATAATATGATTTACCATAAGTATAAGATTTGTTGATGACGATTTACCAGGCATAAATCCATGCTGATCATCGCAATGCGGTTTTTAGCATAATCAAACAATTTGGCTTTGATAATTGAATCAAAAATTTTGGCGAGAGTACATTGTTTTACAATGGGCCTATAGTTACCAACAACACTGCGATTCCCTGATTTAAATATTGGGGTGATCGTGCATTTCTTCCAAGGACTAAGGAAGATACCTTCACGTAAGCATCTGTTAAAGAGCGTGATCAGAGGATGAATGAGGCATGATGAGTAAATCTTAAAGAAAATTGGGGAAAAACCTTTAGTGTCAGATTTACTACTACACCTTTTTCAGGTGTACTTCAGACAATTTCAAATTGATTTCAGAATATTAAAAATAAGTTCAGAATTTTTCATTTGTACTTTAGAATTTTTAGTTGAATTTCAGAAAACAGAAAATAGGTTTAAGAATAGAACAAATTGATTTGAGAATTTCTTATTAGTACTTTAGAATAATCAATTCGATTTCAGAGAAGAGCAAATAGATTTTAGAATACAATAAAAGTACTTTAGAATAATCAAATTCATTTAAGAATTATAGAATTGTACTTCAGAATAACCAATTCGATTTCAGAAAAGAACAAATAGGTTTAAGAATATAATAAATGTTCTTTAGAATAACCACATAGATTTTAGAAATTTTCATTTGTACTTCAGAATAACTATTTCGATTTCAGAATATAATAAATGTACTTTAGAATAACCACATAGATTTTCGAAATTTTCATTTGTACTTCAGAAAAACCATTTCGATTTCAGAAAAGAGCAAATAGGTTTCAGAATATAATAAATGTACTTTAGAATAACCAAATTCAGAAATCTTCAAATAGAATTCAGAACTCATTAAAATGAATTCAGAATATTACAAATAGACTTCAGAGTAAACAGTTTTATTTCAGAAGTTTTCAAATTCATTTCATATTTTTCAAAATGTACTTCAGAAATTACATTTGTATTTCAGAAAAATTAAAATGTACTTCAGAAAATATTTCGATTGTACTTCAGAAAGTTTCAAACGTACTTCAGAAATTATTTTAATTGTACTTCAGAAAACTTCAAATGTACTTCATTTATTTGTAACATAATAGTTGTAATAATACAGCCCGATTCTGAATATTTTCTCGGAATTTTTCCCTCGGATTTTTCATAAAAAGGGCGTAACTCATTTTTTTCAAAAACGAGATTTTTTCATTTTCTGGCTGTCCACTCTCAAATACAACCAGAAAATGCAAAAATCTCGTTGTTGAAAAAACGCCCTTTCTATCTGGAGCTAACGATATGTAGTAATACTTATACAGTATTAATAATTCCACTGCACAAAATTTCAAACGTACTTCATTTATTTCTTATATAAATAATAATTGTAATATGTTGGTTGTCATAGTAATTAACCATAATAATAAGTAATAGTCATTGAAGAATAATAAAATAGCAGTAATAATAATAGTTATATTAATTAATCATAGTGTTACAAAAAAAATTATAAGATTTTAAATGCCAACTGGCATATCCTGCAATAAAATTGCATCGTTGTGGAATGTTGTGGTGTGCTGGATAGCTCTTGCGCAATCGCCTCCAGTTATTGTGGCCTTAGCTTCATCCAAGATATTTTCTAAGAGGTTCAGGCGCTGTTCAACAACTCCTGCTCTATTTACTTGTGGAAGCCTCATCGTGCACTTCACGTATGTTTTCACTTTAGACCAAATTAATTTCGATTGGATTTAACATTGGTGAATATGGCCCCAAGCGTAAAACAGCGGCTTTGTCTTCGTGCTGGAAGCTATTAACCGCCGACTCCAGTCTCGAATAGCATGGAGCATTATCACAAACGATCACTTAATCCGCTAAACTATATCTAAGTTCTAACCACTTTTCAAGGACCGTTAGAATCCACTCATTTGCGTTTTGGTGCTTGAATGACCCTCGACGACGTTCCATTGACACAACACCAAAAGCAGTAATCGCTCCGATTAAGTGAATGTTTGGTCCTCTTGATGCAGGGAGCATTTGCACACCCCTTGTACCAGCTCTTGCCGACCTCGGGTGCGGCGGCAGAACAAATTGAAATTTGTTTCGTCTATACAGACAACCTGCTTTCCGGCTTGAATGTAAGCATCGAGCTCTGTAACGTATTGAGCGAGTTTCTCCTTGTTTTGAAGGGTATTCATATTTATTGGCTGCGTGTGAACACCTTTGGTGGTGAACATTTTTCCATCTTAATAGTTGGAAACAGTGGCCTCGCACAAGTTTTTATTATAATCCTCAACTTTTTTTTTGGAAACTATTTGTTTCAAAGTTATACATAGTAGAGTCCTCTTCTATCCATTGCAGTATTCCTTCAACTTCGTCTTCACTTAAGGATTTTGGTCTACTACCTCCTCGTTTAGTTGACTCGCTGCGACCAGAGTTAACCCAAGTAAACGCTGTTTTGTAATTAACATCAAGGGAACTCGCCAGGTGCGACCAATCCTCGCCCCTATGCCGCCTCCACTATCCTGACACGGTCTTGCGCTGAGTATTTTTTTGTATACCGAACGCTGTACGACCTCGCTGCTGGTAATTTCTCCGCGGCAAATAGGACAACGGCCAGATGCTTTTATTTGCGGGGAGCAGCGCTCGTGCAGTAGGTGTCTGCAGTTTGATAGACGTACCAAACTGCCCCTTTTCATGCCAATGTGGCATATTACGCAAAGGTCTTGAGCTTCCATTCTTAGGAAACAAATTTCTTAATTTTTGTTAAACGAAGTAGCCATGAGAAAATGGATATGAGCATGGCAGTCTTGCATGGAAATTTTGAAAAACCAATTGAGAATTTCCAACTTTTTTCCAGAAAATTTTAAAATCACATGCCTACTACATGAAGTACATTTGAAGTTTTCTGAAGTACAATTAAAATAATTTCTGAAGTAGGTTTGAATCTTTCTGAAGTACAATCGAAATAATTTCTGAAGTACATTTTGAAAAATATGAAATGAATTTGAAAGCTTCTGAAATAAAACTGATTACTCTGAAGTCTATTTGTAATATTCTGAATTCATGTTAATGAGTTCTGAATTCTATTTAAAGATTTCTGAAATCAATTTGGTTATTTTAAAGTACATTTATTATATTCTGAAATCTATTTGCTCTTTTCTAAAATCGAATTGATTATTCTTAAGTACCAATAAGGAATTCTTAAATCAATTTGGTTATTCTAAAGTACATTTATTATATTCTGAAACCTATTTGCTCTTTTCTGAAATCGAAACGGTTTTTCTGAAGTACAAATGAAAATTTCTAAAATCTATGTGGTTATTCTAAAGTACATTTATTATATTCTGAAATCGAAATAGTTATTCTAAAGTACAAATGAAAATTTCTAAAATCTATGTGGTTATTCTAAAGTACATTTACTATATTCTTAAACCTATTTGTTCTCTTCGGAAATCGAATTGGTTATTCTGAAGTACAATTCTATAATTCTTAAATCAATTTGATTATTTTAAAGTACTTTTATTGTATTCTAAAATCTATTTGCTCTTTTCTGAAATCGAATTGATTATTCTAAAGTACTTATAAGAAATTCTCAAATCAATTTGTTCTATTCTTAAACCTATTTTCTGTTTTCTGAAATTCAACTAAAAATTCTAAAGTACAAATGAAAAAATCTGAACTTATTTTTAATATTCTGAAATCAATTTGAAATTGTCTGAAGTACACCTGAAAAAGGTGTAGACTTTAAATTATTGATAGCAAGAACAACCTCACTACTATCCACGAAAAACTGATTTATTAAGTCGACCGAGCTGTTCATATTTGGCGACGAGGCGACTAGATCGTGTTTTTCGTAAACAAATTGGAAAAATTTAGCAAAGAGATTGCACGATTCAAGAGTATTATTTGAAGTTTCATCACCGAACTGCAATCTAGATGGAATTCCATTTGTTTTACGTTTCGTGTTGATGTAGCCCCAAAAGGATTTTGGATTTGATTTAATATTATCTTCAATAGTTAATATATAATTTCTAAATAGAAACTTATGAAGAAAATCAAATTGTTTCCTTAACACTTCAAAATTTATTCGGTCAGATTCTTTGCATGTTGCCTTATAGATTTTTAACGCTTTATTTTTTCTGTTTTTTAGATTACAGAGTTTGAAATTGAACCAAGGGGGCTTATTTCGAGGTTTCAAACATTTTACATGGACCTGAGAATTTATTATGGCATGTAATTCATTGCAGAAAAATTTGTAAGAATTATTTATAGAATCAATGGAAGACAAGGCAATCCAGTCGATAGCGTCAAGGGAAGCAGCGATATCTTCATCATTTGCGTTATTGTAATCATATACAAATCCATCCATGTCTCTTTCACAGTCGAAAATATAAAATTCGAAATTAATGATAATCGCTTTATGATGCATATTATTGCTCGAGATGGGAGATAGAGATTGTTCACATTTTATTCTAAGTGTATCAGATGAAAAAACTAGATCCAGAGTCCTACCTAAATCATTCAATATAAAGTTTTGTTGGCTTAAACCAGAAGAGAGTAAAGAACTTATAACTAAAATATCGATATCTGTATTCATATTTATTGGCACTAAAATAATTCCACGCAAGTTCCAAGAGATATTGGGCAAATTGAAATCTCCAAGATATAAGACTTCATCCAGCTCATATACACTGTCAATTAATGAACTAGCATTTCCTAAATGCAATTTATAAGTATCAATGTTACTAAAAGACGGAATATATGATAATAGTAGGCACGGTGTATGATTTTTATTAAACCTGATACTAACGGCGATTTGCTCTATAGATCTATCATTATGTTGTAGAGGGAAAAGGCTACAGCTTAAGTAAGACCTAACCGCTATCAAAACACCACCACCTCTGCCGAGTCCTGAGGTATATTCCCAGCGATCACGTCGGAAGACGTAGGATTTGTCGAAGAATTCAGACGAGGAAAACGAGTCGTTGAGCCACGTTTCAGTGATGGCATATTCTTGAAGTGATGTTTCTAAACTAAATATTGACGATTTTGTACGCATACCGCTGACATTTTGGTAATAGAGTTTGCAGTTATTAGATTTTTGATTTGATTAACTGTCAATTACGGAGCATCTGCTAGATTGGGTTGTTTTGGAAAAAACCGGAACTTACGAACTTTTACGTCTGATGGCCAAATCGATGGGTCTAACACTTTTTCATATAATGAAACTACAATGCCAAGTTGAAGTTAACTTTTTTTATAGACGAGGTCGGCGTATCTTTTTTGATCAGATTAAAGCATGCAAGAGACGAACGTTCAACACCAGCATGTTTGACAACATATTCAATAACTTTATCGGCTGTAACCGATGGTTTGAACGACGATAAATGAACCCACTTCAATCGAGTTACAACATCCAACTGGTCGTTCGAGTTATTACCAACAACAATAGAACGATGCTTTCGTGCTCTATTTTCATTTGCGATTACAAGAGTGTTACCGTCGATGCATAAATGCAGGTAGCCATGCGGTTGCAAAATGAATTCTAAGAACACGCTTTAATATTTACAAACTGTTTATTCAATGTTTTTAAACGATAACTAATTTTAATGTATAATAAAAAAAAAAGAAATATTTATTCAAGTTAGGAAATTGAATGAAATTGCTATTTAGCACAATAAAGAGCGACCGAGTTAGTTTGCGAGCGAGCGAGGTTTTAAAATTTATGTGTTTTACCGCACACGACTGTATGACTACTGAATGCTTAAGAATTTTCAGAATACAGAGTATGTGATGCAGTTTGCTAAATAACGGCTTTTTTTTTCTTTTCGGTTTTACATATGCCAAGGTCAAAGAATGTTATATGTTGCCAATATAGGCTTACTCATGTATATGTGTACGTATTTAACGAAAATAAAATAGGAAAGATAATTGAAACTAAATAACGGTTCAGACGGCGGCAACATCCCCTCGACCGTAAATGAGTCAGGTTCTGCGAGTTTACTCCTTGGTAAGCTGACGTCTAAAACTGCCACCTTTGTTACAGGCCGCTGATATATGCCCATTTTGGTCTTTATTGTAACAGTCCTGACTTGTCCTTCTTTTGCCAATATAGTGTGAGAATTCTATTGTTACCACTCGATAAATTTTGAGCGTTTGAACTTTCAGTTTTATTTAGCGGGCGCGAACTATGTTTAGCTGCTGCGAGAGAGTTTAGGAAGCCACTTAATGCATTTAGATTTTTAAGAGCGTCGCTTACATTAGAAATACAGAGAAGAGAAGAGCGATTTAAGCAACTGTCGCACATAAATAGCAAGTTTTTATTATTTTTGATTAGAGTTAATACGTTCGTATTTAATTTTGCACATTTTAAATGAAATTTATTGGCACAAACGCCACAATCGACTTGATCGTCTCTAGAGCACTGTAATTTACACTTTATGCAGTTCATAATATCAAAATCGTAATTGATTCGAGTTTACATCAATTTTTATTGAGAGCGATTTAAAAACACGACTTAATATTGAGCGTATCGTATACTGTTGATCACAATTCCTTTGGGCCATTTATTGCATGGGAGATCAGCATCTACGATGACAACTACATTGCCGACACTAATTGGCGGCTGTTTGTGAAACCATTTGCCTCGGCGAGATATAATTGGCAGATACTCGTTGATCCAACGGGCCAAAATTTGTCAGCAAATTTCTGCGTTTGTACCCAGCGTTGGCGAAGATCAATGTTGTCATTTATTGTGGGCTTAAAGCCATCGGAAGAACCAAGCAGCAAATGATTTGGAGTGATCGCTTCGTCATCAGTCGGTTCGATAGATACAAACGTGAGCGGTCGAGAATTGATCATGAATTCGACTTCGTTCAGTGCACATCGGAGACTTTCATCGTTGAACTGCAGAGACTATGAAGTACGTTTTTTATTGATCTGATTAGTCTCTCCCAGGCACCCCCCATATGTGGTGCGTTGAATCTCCATTGTATTTGATCGGAAAGTATCTTCTGTGCGGCTTTAAAATTGGTCGCATTGCCGTAGAAGATTTCTCTCGGCGAACCCCGTCTTGAGATAAAACTAGTGATTGCCATGATGCAAGAGCTTGTATCTAGGCTGTGAGCAGTTCCACGTGGATTGCACGGACTGTAAGACACGTAAATATAACGCCATATCTTTTCTCGCGGCGCCTTCCCATTGCAACATAGAGAGGTCCGAAGAAGTCAATGCCGGTATACGTAAACGGCCTTTCAAATGCAGCAAGTCTTGCTGCTGGTAGCGCAGCCATCTGTGGTATGATTGGTTTAGCGTTGTAATTTTTGCATTGTTGATATGACTGACGCACACTACGGTACAAGACACGAAGGTTTCGGATGTAAAATTTGCTTCTTACACGGTTGATAATAGTTTCGTGCATCTGATGATGCAGATTGTTGTGAAACCAGCGAACTATTAAAAAGGTGATCCTGTGGCTTTGAGGCAGTATTACTGCATCGCCGTGATTATTAAGGTGCTCTGTTCTTCCTTTGCTTCGCAAAATTCCATCATCATCTATATAGACATTAAGCGAAATTAATTTGCTTGAATTCGAAATAAGCTTACTGCGTTGAAGGTTTTGTATTTCTGCGCTAAATTCATGAGCCTGAGCGGTCTTCAGCAAGAATATTCGAGCAGCGTGATACATTTCCGTTGTGACATCTTGGGGCATTATGAGGCGTTTTATCTTGGCTGTACATTTCCCGATGAACAAAATAAAGGTAGCCACGGCGCGTTGCAGGCGTTTCCAACAAGAAAAATAAGCGATGTCAGGAGGTCGTATTTCAGGCGATCCTACCACCAATAAGCACTGCTTCAACTCCGTGTCTTCATCGTCTACTCGTTCTGGCCGGCGAAATGTAGGCCAATTTTCCTGATCGTCGAACAGAAAATCTGGTCCGGTGAACCATGCGCTTTCGTTCACTCGTGAATTTTTTTTTGTCGCGAGGTCAGCTGGGTTGAGTGTCGATGGCAGCCATCTCCATTCGTTGATTTCAGTTTTTTCCATAAGGTAGCCTATTCGGTGCATAACGAATTGGTGGAATCGTTTCGGATCCATACAGAGCCATTTAAGCGTACTTTGCGAATCGGTCCAATAGAATTTGGTTGTCACCTGTATGCGCTGGTTTCTGATCACTTGGGCTGCCAATTTAGTACCAATAATAGCTGCCTGCAGCTCTAATCTAGGAATTGATAATGGCTTGAGTGGTGCCACCTTTGTCTTTGCCGCTACGAGACTGACGACCACTGAGTCGATATATTTGATGCGTAGGTAACACACCGCGGAATATGCGTTTTCCCCGGCGTCTACGAAGGTATGTAGCTGTACTTCATCTGCTTTCCTTAAGTTAGGTGAAAACCATCTTGGTACTCGAACGTTTGTGATGACTGGTATTAGCTCTTTCCACTTGTTCCACTTCTCGTACAAAGCGTCAGTTAGCGGTTGGTCCCAATTTAAGCGGGAACGCCAGACTTCTTGCAGCAATATTTTGAGTCCGATCGTATAGCAGGATATAAATCCGGATCGTAGATGGACATGAAGACTTGGAGCGTTTCTCTTTTGGTGGGCATAAGAGACTCGTTTATCACTTCACGATGGAGTCGCGCAAATCTGAAAATGTATCTAAATTAATCATCGGCTGGGTCCCAAAACATACCCAAAAATTTTAGTTGTTGATCCCCACTCCCGTGAGCTTTGACCATTTTTTGGATCCGCTTCTAGCTGCTTCAGGACTTCCAGTGAATTTGAGGACCAATTTCGTATGTTGAACCCGGCAGAGGAGTGGATCCGCTTTACCTGTGTCGCTAACTCTATAGCAGAGGAATCATCATCTGCGCTGTCGATAAAGTCGTCTACGTAGTGGTATCTACGGATCGCTTTCACTGCTCTGGGAAATTCGTTTTGAAAATGCTCCGCATTTTTATCGCGCTCAAAATGAGCAATAAATGGCGCGCATGTTATACCAAACGTCAAGGCTCGCATGACGAAAGTGCTGGGACGATTTACTGAATCATTGCTATCCCACCACAGGAACCGTTGAACGTGCATATCGCTTCTTCTGACATTGATCCTGTGGAACATTTCAGCGATATCTCCACAAATCGCCACCTTGCTCACTCTAAAGGCAAGCAAAACGTCCACTAATGGATTAAGCAAATCTGGTCCGCTCAAAAGATTATCATTAAGCGATGTCCCTTCCGATTTGGCGGCTGCATCCCACACTAGGCGAATCTTCTCAGGCTTATTTGGGTTTTTTACCACAAATATTGGTAGGTACCAGATTTTTCCCGTTGATTGTGCAGCTTCCTCAGGAGTAATTTTCCGGGCATACCCCTTTTGAATGAGATTGTCAATCTGCGTCTGGATCATCAATTTAAGTTCAGGCTCCTTGACGAATCTTTTATTCAAACACATAAGTCTGTGCTTGGCGTGAGAGTAGCTTTCTGGCAGATTGACTTCGTCGGTGCGCCATGGCAGTCCGATTTCGTATCGATTTTCATGCTTAATGCAAGTTTCATTTAGAATTTGCAAAGCTCTGTTATCGTCTGGCGAAAATAATTGATTTGGATTTGGATTTTCCAAATTGAAATATTCTTTCACAGTTTCGTGCAAATCTTCATCTTTGTGGCGACAGTCGCATATATGCGCATTAATGTGATACTCGTGAATATTACTGGCGTAGCTTCCTTGCAATGTCCATCCCAAACGACACTTTGATGCTATAAGCTCGCTTGCCTTTCCTTCGCGAATTTTAAGTGGAACGGCCAATCGCTAATTATCTACTCCGATTAGGATCTTTGGTTGTGCATTATTGTATGATTCGATTGGTAGTCCTTTTAAATATGGGAACTCTGTGACGACGCCGGCGACATTCAGGGTTTGAGCGGGTAAGTTGAGATTTTGCACAGTGTGAATGCCTCGCAGTTGAAACCTGGTTCCAGACGCAGCATTCGATACCTCTATTGTCGCTTTTACCGAATCATTTTCCATCCGTGTCGTATTTTCCGGTCCACTTCAGACACAATGGATTTTGCTTGCCTTGTATACCTAAGTCATCAAACAGACTCTTCTCCACAAGAGTTACGGCAGAGCCTTCGTCTAGGAATCAGACCTGGGCAGTCGAATTACAACATTTTTTCAATTACAATTACTTGTAATTGTAATTGAAAATTTTTCCATTACAATTACTTGTAATTGTAATTGAAAAACTTAAATTACAATTACAAGTAATTGTAATTGAAAAAATTTTCAATTACAATTACAATTTGTAATTGAAAAAACTTCAATTACAATTTGTAATTCTAGTTATAAAAAAATTACTTAGATATATACACATGCATCAATTAATAAGTATAATAACTGTGGACATGACATTGAGTCAGTAGGTCCATGGGGAAACCTAAGATCCGTCAACCTACGACTGATCATTGAGGCGCCAATTTGTCTCGCATGGCTCTGCTTTGAGGCAAATAGCTCATTTTGCCTTAAAAAAAATCTCTTACTTTGTGGGGAATCGAACCCTCATCAATTGGATTACAAATCAAGCACACTACCCCGTACACTACCGACGGCCTTGTATTGTCAACTTCAAAATATTATAATAAAATCAACTGTGCTGAATTTGAAAAGTAAAAAAAAAAAAAAAACCACACCTTCCAGGAATCGAACCCGGGTCCCATCGCGTGTCAGTTAAGCATTCTAACTCCAAGCCACTGACTCATTTTACAATCCCAATTCAAAACCGTAACTTAAATATTTGAATATTTTCCAATACTTCAAAAATGTAATTATTACTATATATACTTCAATTACTTTCATGTAATTGATTACACACTCAATTACAATTACTTGTAATTGTAATTGGGAGAATTCAATTACAATTACAAGTAATTGTAATTGAAAAAAATTAATTACAATTACAAGTAATTGTAATTGAATTTTCCCAATTACAATTACAAGTAATTGTAATTCAAAATTTTCCAATTACAATTACAAGTAATTGTAATTGAATATTCTTCAATTACCATTACAAGTAATTGTAATTAATTGTGTAATTAATTACAATTTTGTAATTGGACTGCCCAGGTCTGCTAGGAATGCAAATGTTTTAATAATGTTTCCATTTTTGGTCAAGGGAAGCAGACGATATCTTCATCATTTGCGTTATTGTAATCATATACAAATCCATCCATGTCTCTTTCACAGTCGAAAATATAAAATTCGAAATTAATGATAATCGCTTTATGATGCATATTATTGCTCGAGATGGGAGATAGAGATTGTTCACATTTTATTCTAAGTGTATCAGATGAAAAAACTAGATCCAGAGTCCTACCTAAATCATTCAATATAAAGTTTTGTTGGCTTAAACCAGAAGAGAGTAAAGAACTTATAACTAAAATATCGATATCTGTATTCATATTTATTGGCACTAAAATAATTCCACGCAAGTTCCAAGAGATATTGGGCAAATTGAAATCTCCAAGATATAAGACTTCATCCAGCTCATATACACTGTCAATTAATGAACTAGCATTTCCTAAATGCAATTTATAAGTATCAATGTTACTAAAAGACGGAATATATGATAATAGTAGGCACGGTGTATGATTTTTATTAAACCTGATACTAACGGCGATTTGCTCTATAGATCTATCATTATGTTGTAGAGGGAAAAGGCTACAGCTTAAGTAAGACCTAACCGCTATCAAAACACCACCACCTCTGCCGAGTCCTGAGGTATATTCCCAGCGATCACGTCGGAAGACGTAGGATTTGTCGAAGAATTCAGACGAGGAAAACGAGTCGTTGAGCCACGTTTCAGTGATGGCATATTCTTGAAGTGATGTTTCTAAACTAAATATTGACGATTTTGTACGCATACCGCTGACATTTTGGTAATAGAGTTTGCAGTTATTAGATTTTTGATTTGATTAACTGTCAATTACGGAGCATCTGCTAGATTGGGTTGTTTTGGAAAAAACCGGAACTTACGAACTTTTACGTCTGATGGCCAAATCGATGGGTCTAACACTTTTTCATATAATGAAACTACAATGCCAAGTTTGAAGTTAACTTTTTTTATAGACGAGGTCGGCGTATCTTTTTTGATCAGATTAAAGCATGCAAGAGACGAACGTTCAACACCAGCATGTTTGACAACATATTCAATAACTTTATCGGCTGTAACCGATGGTTTGAACGACGATAAATGAACCCACTTCAATCGAGTTACAACATCCAACTGGTCGTTCGAGTTATTACCAACAACAATAGAACGATGCTTTCGTGCTCTATTTTCATTTGCGATTACAAGAGTGTTACCGTCGATGCATAAATGCAGGTAGCCATGCGGTTGCAAAATGAATTCTAAGAACACGCTTTAATATTTACAAACTGTTTATTCAATGTTTTTAAACGATAACTAATTTTAATGTATAATAAAAAAAAAAGAAATATTTATTCAAGTTAGGAAATTGAATGAAATTGCTATTTAGCACAATAAAGAGCGACCGAGTTAGTTTGCGAGCGAGCGAGGTTTTAAAATTTATGTGTTTTACCGCACACGACTGTATGACTACTGAATGCTTAAGAATTTTCAGAATACAGAGTATGTGATGCAGTTTGCTAAATAACGGCTTTTTTTTTCTTTTCGGTTTTACATATGCCAAGGTCAAAGAATGTTATATGTTGCCAATATAGGCTTACTCATGTATATGTGTACGTATTTAACGAAAATAAAATAGGAAAGATAATTGAAACTAAATAACGGTTCAGACGGCGGCAACATCCCCTCGACCGTAAATGAGTCAGGTTCTGCGAGTTTACTCCTTGGTAAGCTGACGTCTAAAACTGCCACCTTTGCTACAGGCCGCTGATATATGCCCATTTTGGTCTTTATTGTAACAGTCCTGACTTGTCCTTCTTTTGCCAATATAGTGTGAGAATTCTATTGTTACCACTCGATAAATTTTGAGCGTTTGAACTTTCAGTTTTATTTAGCGGGCGCGAACTATGTTTAGCTGCTGCGAGAGAGTTTAGGAAGCCACTTAATGCATTTAGATTTTTAAGAGCGTCGCTTACATTAGAAATACAGAGAAGAGAAGAGCGATTTAAGCAACTGTCGCACATAAATAGCAAGTTTTTATTATTTTTGATTAGAGTTAATACGTTCGTATTTAATTTTGCACATTTTAAATGAAATTTATTGGCACAAACGCCACAATCGACTTGATCGTCTCTAGAGCACTGTAATTTACACTTTATGCAGTTCATAATATCAAAATCGTAATTGATTCGAGTTTACATCAATTTTTATTGAGAGCGATTTAAAAACACGACTTAATATTGAGCGTATCGTATACTGTTGATCACAATTCCTTTGGGCCATTTATTGCATGGGAGATCAGCATCTACGATGACAACTACATTGCCGACACTAATTGGCGGCTGTTTGTGAAACCATTTGCCTCGGCGAGATATAATTGGCAGATACTCGTTGATCCAACGGGCCAAAATTTGTCAGCAAATTTCTGCGTTTGTACCCAGCGTTGGCGAAGATCAATGTTGTCATTTATTGTGGGCTTAAAGCCATCGGAAGAACCAAGCAGCAAATGATTTGGAGTGATCGCTTCGTCATCAGTCGGTTCGATAGATACAAACGTGAGCGGTCGAGAATTGATCATGAATTCGACTTCGTTCAGTGCACATCGGAGACTTTCATCGTTGAACTGCAGAGACTATGAAGTACGTTTTTTATTGATCTGATTAGTCTCTCCCAGGCACCCCCCATATGTGGTGCGTTGAATCTCCATTGTATTTGATCGGAAAGTATCTTCTGTGCGGCTTTAAAATTGGTCGCATTGCCGTAGAAGATTTCTCTCGGCGAACCCCGTCTTGAGATAAAACTAGTGATTGCCATGATGCAAGAGCTTGTATCTAGGCTGTGAGCAGTTCCACGTGGATTTCACGGACTGTAAGACACGTAAATATAACGCCATATCTTTTCTCGCGGCGCCTTCCCATTGCAACATAGAGAGGTCCGAAGAAGTCAATGCCGGTATACGTAAACGGCCTTTCAAATGCAGCAAGTCTTGCTGCTGGTAGCGCAGCCATCTGTGGTATGATTGGTTTAGCGTTGTAATTTTTGCATTGTTGATATGACTGACGCACACTACGGTACAAGACACGAAGGTTTCGGATGTAAAATTTGCTTCTTACACGGTTGATAATAGTTTCGTGCATCTGATGATGCAGATTGTTGTGAAACCAGCGAACTATTAAAAAGGTGATCCTGTGGCTTTGAGGCAGTATTACTGCATCGCCGTGATTATTAAGGTGCTCTGTTCTTCCTTTGCTTCGCAAAATTCCATCATCATCTATATAGACATTAAGCGAAATTAATTTGCTTGAATTCGAAATAAGCTTACTGCGTTGAAGGTTTTGTATTTCTGCGCTAAATCATGAGCCTGAGCGGTCTTCAGCAAGAATATTCGAGCAGCGTGATACATTTCCGTTGTGACATCTTGGGGCATTATGAGGCGTTTTATCTTGGCTGTACATTTCCCGATGAACAAAATAAAGGTAGCCACGGCGCGTTGCAGGCGTTTCCAACAAGAAAAATAAGCGATGTCAGGAGGTCGTATTTCAGGCGATCCTACCACCAATAAGCACTGCTTCAACTCCGTGTCTTCATCGTCTACTCGTTCTGGCCGGCGAAATGTAGGCCAATTTTCCTGATCGTCGAACAGAAAATCTGGTCCGGTGAACCATGCGCTTTCGTTCACTCGTGAATTTTTTTTTGTCGCGAGGTCAGCTGGGTTGAGTGTCGATGGCAGCCATCTCCATTCGTTGATTTCAGTTTTTTCCATAAGGTAGCCTATTCGGTGCATAACGAATTGGTGGAATCGTTTCGGATCCATACAGAGCCATTTAAGCGTACTTTGCGAATCGGTCCAATAGAATTTGGTTGTCACCTGTATGCGCTGGTTTCTGATCACTTGGGCTGCCAATTTAGTACCAATAATAGCTGCCTGCAGCTCTAATCTAGGAATTGATAATGGCTTGAGTGGTGCCACCTTTGTCTTTGCCGCTACGAGACTGACGACCACTGAGTCGATATATTTGATGCGTAGGTAACACACCGCGGAATATGCGTTTTCCCCGGCGTCTACGAAGGTATGTAGCTGTACTTCATCTGCTTTCCTTAAGTTAGGTGAAAACCATCTTGGTACTCGAACGTTTGTGATGACTGGTATTAGCTCTTTCCACTTGTTCCACTTCTCGTACTTCAGAAAACTTCAAATGTACTTCATTTATTTGTAACATAATAGTTGTAATAATACAGCCCGATTCTGAATATTTTCTCGGAATTTTTCCCTCGGATTTTTCATAAAAAGGGCGTAACTCATTTTTTTCAAAAACGAGATTTTTTCATTTTCTGGCTGTCCACTCTCAAATACAACCAGAAAATGCAAAAATCTCGTTGTTGAAAAAACGCCCTTTCTATCTGGAGCTAACGATATGTAGTAATACTTATACAGTATTAATAATTCCACTGCACAAAATTTCAAACGTACTTCATTTATTTCTTATATAAATAATAATTGTAATATGTTGGTTGTCATAGTAATTAACCATAATAATAAGTAATAGTCATTGAAGAATAATAAAATAGCAGTAATAATAATAGTTATATTAATTAATCATAGTGTTACAAAAAAAATTATAAGATTTTAAATGCCAACTGGCATATCCTGCAATAAAATTGCATCGTTGTGGAATGTTGTGGTGTGCTGGATAGCTCTTGCGCAATCGCCTCCAGTTATTGTGGCCTTAGCTTCATCCAAGATATTTTCTAAGAGGTTCAGGCGCTGTTCAACAACTCCTGCTCTATTTACTTGTGGAAGCCTCATCGTGCACTTCACGTATGTTTTCACTTTAGACCAAATTATTTCGATTGGATTTAACATTGGTGAATATGGCCCCAAGCGTAAAACAGCGGCTTTGTCTTCGTGCTGGAAGCTATTAACCGCCGACTCCAGTCTCGAATAGCATGGAGCATTATCACAAACGATCACTTAATCCGCTAAACTATATCTAAGTTCTAACCACTTTTCAAGGACCGTTAGAATCCACTCATTTGCGTTTTGGTGCTTGAATGACCCTCGACGACGTTCCATTGACACAACACCAAAAGCAGTAATCGCTCCGATTAAGTGAATGTTTGGTCCTCTTGATGCAGGGAGCATTTGCACACCCCTTGTACCAGCTCTTGCCGACCTCGGGTGCGGCGGCAGAACAAATTGAAATTTGTTTCGTCTATACAGACAACCTGCTTTCCGGCTTGAATGTAAGCATTGAGCTCTGTAACGTATTGAGCGAGTTTCTCCTTGTTTTGAAGGGTATTCATATTTATTGGCTGCGTGTGAACACCTTTGGTGGTGAACATTTTTCCATCTTAATAGTTGGAAACAGTGGCCTCGCACACGTTTTTATTATAATCCTCCCCTTTTTTTTTGGAAACTATTTGTTTCAAAGTTATACATAGTAGAGTCCTCTTCTATCCATTGCAGTATTCCTTCAACTTCGTCTTCACTTAAGGATTTTGGTCTACTACCTCCTCGTTTAGTTGACTCGCTGCGACCAGAGTTAACCCAAGTAAACGCTGTTTTGTAATTAACATCAAGGGAACTCGCCAGGTGCGACCAATCCTCGCCCCTATGCCGCCTCCACTATCCTGACACGGTCTTGCGCTGAGTATTTTTTGTATACCGAACGCTGTACGACCTCGCTGCTGGTAATTTCTCCGCGGCAAATAGGACAACGGCCAGATGCTTTTATTTGCGGGGAGCAGCGCTCGTGCAGTAGGTGTCTGCAGTTTGATAGACGTACCAAACTGCCCCTTTTCATGCCAATGTGGCATATTACGCAAAGGTCTTGAGCTTCCATTCTTAGGAAACAAATTTCTTAATTTTTGTTAAACGAAGTAGCCATGAGAAAATGGATATGAGCATGGCAGTCTTGCATGGAAATTTTGAAAAACCAATTGAGAATTTCCAACTTTTTTCCAGAAAATTTTAAAATCACATGCCTACTACATGAAGTACATTTGAAGTTTTCTGAAGTACAATTAAAATAATTTCTGAAGTAGGTTTGAATCTTTCTGAAGTACAATCGAAATAATTTCTGAAGTACATTTTGAAAAATATGAAATGAATTTGAAAGCTTCTGAAATAAAACTGATTACTCTGAAGTCTATTTGTAATATTCTGAATTCATGTTAATGAGTTCTGAATTCTATTTAAAGATTTCTGAAATCAATTTGGTTATTTTAAAGTACATTTATTATATTCTGAAATCTATTTGCTCTTTTCTAAAATCGAATTGATTATTCTTAAGTACCAATAAGGAATTCTTAAATCAATTTGGTTATTCTAAAGTACATTTATTATATTCTGAAACCTATTTGCTCTTTTCTGAAATCGAAACGGTTTTTCTGAAGTACAAATGAAAATTTCTAAAATCTATGTGGTTATTCTAAAGTACATTTATTATATTCTGAAATCGAAATAGTTATTCTAAAGTACAAATGAAAATTTCTAAAATCTATGTGGTTATTCTAAAGTACATTTACTATATTCTTAAACCTATTTGTTCTCTTCGGAAATCGAATTGGTTATTCTGAAGTACAATTCTATAATTCTTAAATCAATTTGATTATTTTAAAGTACTTTTATTGTATTCTAAAATCTATTTGCTCTTTTCTGAAATCGAATTGATTATTCTTAAGTACTTATAAGAAATTCTCAAATCAATTTGTTCTATTCTTAAACCTATTTTCTGTTTTCTGAAATTCAACTAAAAATTCTAAAGTACAAATGAAAAAATCTGAACTTATTTTTAATATTCTGAAATCAATTTGAAATTGTCTGAAGTACACCTGAAAAAGGTGTAGACTTTAAATTATTGATAGCAAGAACAACCTCACTACTATCCACGAAAAACTGATTTATTAAGTCGACCGAGCTGTTCATATTTGGCGACGAGGCGACTAGATCGTGTTTTTCGTAAACAAATTGGAAAAATTTAGCAAAGAGATTGCACGATTCAAGAGTATTATTTGAAGTTTCATCACCGAACTGCAATCTAGATGGAATTCCATTTGTTTTACGTTTCGTGTTGATGTAGCCCCAAAAGGATTTTGGATTTGATTTAATATTATCTTCAATAGTTAATATATAATTTCTAAATAGAAACTTATGAAGAAAATCAAATTGTTTCCTTAACACTTCAAAATTTATTCGGTCAGATTCTTTGCATGTTGCCTTATAGATTTTTAACGCTTTATTTTTTCTGTTTTTTAGATTACAGAGTTTGAAATTGAACCAAGGGGGCTTATTTCGAGGTTTCAAACATTTTACATGGACCTGAGAATTTATTATGGCATGTAATTCATTGCAGAAAAATTTGTAAGAATTATTTATAGAATCAATGGAAGACAAGGCAATCCAGTCGATAGCGTCAAGGGAAGCAGCGATATCTTCATCATTTGCGTTATTGTAATCATATACAAATCCATCCATGTCTCTTTCACAGTCGAAAATATAAAATTCGAAATTAATGATAATCGCTTTATGATGCATATTATTGCTCGAGATGGGAGATAGAGATTGTTCACATTTTATTCTAAGTGTATCAGATGAAAAAACTAGATCCAGAGTCCTACCTAAATCATTCAATATAAAGTTTTGTTGGCTTAAACCAGAAGAGAGTAAAGAACTTATAACTAAAATATCGATATCTGTATTCATATTTATTGGCACTAAAATAATTCCACGCAAGTTCCAAGAGATATTGGGCAAATTGAAATCTCCAAGATATAAGACTTCATCCAGCTCATATACACTGTCAATTAATGAACTAGCATTTCCTAAATGCAATTTATAAGTATCAATGTTACTAAAAGACGGAATATATGATAATAGTAGGCACGGTGTATGATTTTTATTAAACCTGATACTAACGGCGATTTGCTCTATAGATCTATCATTATGTTGTAGAGGGAAAAGGCTACAGCTTAAGTAAGACCTAACCGCTATCAAAACACCACCACCTCTGCCGAGTCCTGAGGTATATTCCCAGCGATCACGTCGGAAGACGTAGGATTTGTCGAAGAATTCAGACGAGGAAAACGAGTCGTTGAGCCACGTTTCAGTGATGGCATATTCTTGAAGTGATGTTTCTAAACTAAATATTGACGATTTTGTACGCATACCGCTGACATTTTGGTAATAGAGTTTGCAGTTATTAGATTTTTGATTTGATTAACTGTCAATTACGGAGCATCTGCTAGATTGGGTTGTTTTGGAAAAAACCGGAACTTACGAACTTTTACGTCTGATGGCCAAATCGATGGGTCTAACACTTTTTCATATAATGAAACTACAATGCCAAGTTTGAAGTTAACTTTTTTTATAGACGAGGTCGGCGTATCTTTTTTGATCAGATTAAAGCATGCAAGAGACGAACGTTCAACACCAGCATGTTTGACAACATATTCAATAACTTTATCGGCTGTAACCGATGGTTTGAACGACGATAAATGAACCCACTTCAATCGAGTTACAACATCCAACTGGTCGTTCGAGTTATTACCAACAACAATAGAACGATGCTTTCGTGCTCTATTTTCATTTGCGATTACAAGAGTGTTACCGTCGATGCATAAATGCAGGTAGCCATGCGGTTGCAAAATGAATTCTAAGAACACGCTTTAATATTTACAAACTGTTTATTCAATGTTTTTAAACGATAACTAATTTTAATGTATAATAAAAAAAAAAGAAATATTTATTCAAGTTAGGAAATTGAATGAAATTGCTATTTAGCACAATAAAGAGCGACCGAGTTAGTTTGCGAGCGAGCGAGGTTTTAAAATTTATGTGTTTTACCGCACACGACTGTATGACTACTGAATGCTTAAGAATTTTCAGAATACAGAGTATGTGATGCAGTTTGCTAAATAACGGCTTTTTTTTTCTTTTCGGTTTTACATATGCCAAGGTCAAAGAATGTTATATGTTGCCAATATAGGCTTACTCATGTATATGTGTACGTATTTAACGAAAATAAAATAGGAAAGATAATTGAAACTAAATAACGGTTCAGACGGCGGCAACATCCCCTCGACCGTAAATGAGTCAGGTTCTGCGAGTTTACTCCTTGGTAAGCTGACGTCTAAAACTGCCACCTTTGTTACAGGCCGCTGATATATGCCCATTTTGGTCTTTATTGTAACAGTCCTGACTTGTCCTTCTTTTGCCAATATAGTGTGAGAATTCTATTGTTACCACTCGATAAATTTTGAGCGTTTGAACTTTCAGTTTTATTTAGCGGGCGCGAACTATGTTTAGCTGCTGCGAGAGAGTTTAGGAAGCCACTTAATGCATTTAGATTTTTAAGAGCGTCGCTTACATTAGAAATACAGAGAAGAGAAGAGCGATTTAAGCAACTGTCGCACATAAATAGCAAGTTTTTATTATTTTTGATTAGAGTTAATACGTTCGTATTTAATTTTGCACATTTTAAATGAAATTTATTGGCACAAACGCCACAATCGACTTGATCGTCTCTAGAGCACTGTAATTTACACTTTATGCAGTTCATAATATCAAAATCGTAATTGATTCGAGTTTACATCAATTTTTATTGAGAGCGATTTAAAAACACGACTTAATATTGAGCGTATCGTATACTGTTGATCACAATTCCTTTGGGCCATTTATTGCATGGGAGATCAGCATCTACGATGACAACTACATTGCCGACACTAATTGGCGGCTGTTTGTGAAACCATTTGCCTCGGCGAGATATAATTGGCAGATACTCGTTGATCCAACGGGCCAAAATTTGTCAGCAAATTTCTGCGTTTGTACCCAGCGTTGGCGAAGATCAATGTTGTCATTTATTGTGGGCTTAAAGCCATCGGAAGAACCAAGCAGCAAATGATTTGGAGTGATCGCTTCGTCATCAGTCGGTTCGATAGATACAAACGTGAGCGGTCGAGAATTGATCATGAATTCGACTTCGTTCAGTGCACATCGGAGACTTTCATCGTTGAACTGCAGAGACTATGAAGTACGTTTTTTATTGATCTGATTAGTCTCTCCCAGGCACCCCCCATATGTGGTGCGTTGAATCTCCATTGTATTTGATCGGAAAGTATCTTCTGTGCGGCTTTAAAATTGGTCGCATTGCCGTAGAAGATTTCTCTCGGCGAACCCCGTCTTGAGATAAAACTAGTGATTGCCATGATGCAAGAGCTTGTATCTAGGCTGTGAGCAGTTCCACGTGGATTGCACGGACTGTAAGACACGTAAATATAACGCCATATCTTTTCTCGCGGCGCCTTCCCATTGCAACATAGAGAGGTCCGAAGAAGTCAATGCCGGTATACGTAAACGGCCTTTCAAATGCAGCAAGTCTTGCTGCTGGTAGCGCAGCCATCTGTGGTATGATTGGTTTAGCGTTGTAATTTTTGCATTGTTGATATGACTGACGCACACTACGGTACAAGACACGAAGGTTTCGGATGTAAAATTTGCTTCTTACACGGTTGATAATAGTTTCGTGCATCTGATGATGCAGATTGTTGTGAAACCAGCGAACTATTAAAAAGGTGATCCTGTGGCTTTGAGGCAGTATTACTGCATCGCCGTGATTATTAAGGTGCTCTGTTCTTCCTTTGCTTCGCAAAATTCCATCATCATCTATATAGACATTAAGCGAAATTAATTTGCTTGAATTCGAAATAAGCTTACTGCGTTGAAGGTTTTGTATTTCTGCGCTAAATTCATGAGCCTGAGCGGTCTTCAGCAAGAATATTCGAGCAGCGTGATACATTTCCGTTGTGACATCTTGGGGCATTATGAGGCGTTTTATCTTGGCTGTACATTTCCCGATGAACAAAATAAAGGTAGCCACGGCGCGTTGCAGGCGTTTCCAACAAGAAAAATAAGCGATGTCAGGAGGTCGTATTTCAGGCGATCCTACCACCAATAAGCACTGCTTCAACTCCGTGTCTTCATCGTCTACTCGTTCTGGCCGGCGAAATGTAGGCCAATTTTCCTGATCGTCGAACAGAAAATCTGGTCCGGTGAACCATGCGCTTTCGTTCACTCGTGAATTTTTTTTTGTCGCGAGGTCAGCTGGGTTGAGTGTCGATGGCAGCCATCTCCATTCGTTGATTTCAGTTTTTTCCATAAGGTAGCCTATTCGGTGCATAACGAATTGGTGGAATCGTTTCGGATCCATACAGAGCCATTTAAGCGTACTTTGCGAATCGGTCCAATAGAATTTGGTTGTCACCTGTATGCGCTGGTTTCTGATCACTTGGGCTGCCAATTTAGTACCAATAATAGCTGCCTGCAGCTCTAATCTAGGAATTGATAATGGCTTGAGTGGTGCCACCTTTGTCTTTGCCGCTACGAGACTGACGACCACTGAGTCGATATATTTGATGCGTAGGTAACACACCGCGGAATATGCGTTTTCCCCGGCGTCTACGAAGGTATGTAGCTGTACTTCATCTGCTTTCCTTAAGTTAGGTGAAAACCATCTTGGTACTCGAACGTTTGTGATGACTGGTATTAGCTCTTTCCACTTGTTCCACTTCTCGTACAAAGCGTCAGTTAGCGGTTGGTCCCAATTTAAGCGGGAACGCCAGACTTCTTGCAGCAATATTTTGAGTCCGATCGTATAGCAGGATATAAATCCGGATCGTAGATGGACATGAAGACTTGGAGCGTTTCTCTTTTGGTGGGCATAAGAGACTCGTTTATCACTTCACGATGGAGTCGCGCAAATCTGAAAATGTATCTAAATTAATCATCGGCTGGGTCCCAAAACATACCCAAAATTTTAGTTGTTGATCCCCACTCCCGTGAGCTTTGACCATTTTTTGGATCCGCTTCTAGCTGCTTCAGGACTTCCAGTGAATTTGAGGACCAATTTCGTATGTTGAACCCGGCAGAGGAGTGGATCCGCTTTACCTGTGTCGCTAACTCTATAGCAGAGGAATCATCATCTGCGCTGTCGATAAAGTCGTCTACGTAGTGGTATCTACGGATCGCTTTCACTGCTCTGGGAAATTCGTTTTGAAAATGCTCCGCATTTTTATCGCGCTCAAAATGAGCAATAAATGGCGCGCATGTTATACCAAACGTCAAGGCTCGCATGACGAAAGTGCTGGGAC
>JAIPUU010001349.1:0-10747 GCA_020466095.1 Chlorops oryzae
TTTTTAAAAAAAAGTAAAAAATTTAGGAAAAATTCTCGCCGCCGCAGGGATTGAACCCCGAACCTCCCGGCTGTCGAATCACAGTTTGAACCACGAGCTATCGAACGCTTGATGGGCAAATGATCAGAATGCGAGGTAAAAGCAGAAATGGCTAGTCATCAAGGACTGGTACTTTGGCATGCCACAAATATCGGGGGCCACCTACTGACTACTGGGACGTTTTTCATGAAAAGCGTATAGAGCAACCCAGGATAGGTACAGAAATATTAAATTTCAATTAATTCGCGACGTACACAGCTGTCAACAGAACAACACTGAGAAAATTTAAATAAATTTTATAAATTCAAACTTTGGCCTATTGTACCGACCCCTAAAACTCAATTTAGAAAAAAATTTTAAATCTCACGAGTGTTATGAAAGAGCAAATGTCTCTAATCACATAATTTTCTTTTTCTTAGTTGAATCATCGCCTCGAATAACGTTGTAAGCGACAAGTTTCTTTGCCTATTTTTCGAACTTTCACTGTCGAGCCCTTAAAGATATCAAAAATGTGTTCTTATTTGGCCAACTCTTGGAAATTTCTCAACACTTCAATAAATAAAAGAAGTGAAAGGACTTAGCCAGTACTGACTGACATGACTTATTTCCAAATATGTGAAATTTGTCGCTTACAACGTTATTCGAGGCGATGATTCAGTTAGTAAAAATTATTAAAAGAATACGTTTTCCAACTTTTCATTTGCTGGTGGCGAGCCCCAAAACTGAATGAAGAAAAAAAAACACCAGTTCATTGTTTAGGTAGTAGAACCGCATGGCGAGGTAGCCCGGCAACTTTTCGAAATATCGGCATCTGAGAGAGCACCCTAAATATATAATATGTATGTATACATGATGTAAATATAACAATGCATGTGTTTTAAAGTGTTTTATTATTTTTCATGTCTAAAGTTAAATGGGTATGAAATTCTGCATAAAAATTTTATACAAATAACTACGAAGACTTTAAATGCACATCAAGACATCAAGTTTAAAAAACTATCGAACTTCATGTATTGTTGATTGAATATTGCATTTAAACAGCAAAGCAGTGATGCCAGATTTTATCGTAAAAAAAACCCTCATATATTAAAAAAAAACCCACTTTTCCCCATTTTCAAAAACTAAAAACCCACGAAAAAACCCAGAATGATTTTTTGAAAATATGGCGTACCGATTTCAAATTTAACATTGGATTTAAACACAAATTTTATACAAAAAAAGTACAAGAGAAATAACTAAAATTTTGCAGTCTCATTCATGACTTAAAAAAAAAACAAGTTTCTTGGGTACACCACTAGAACACGCGAGCTGAGGTACAGCAAAGAGCTCTTGTGTACTGAAAGAGGCAAAATACGAAACGATTTTCATTCCATGAGTGACAATATACCTTATATGTAGCGCTGAATTTAAATCAAATTATGTAGAAATCACTGAAAACGATAATCGATTAAAGTGATGCAAATTTTAGGCACTGTTTGGTTCGCTATGCAATTATGTATCATGTATCGATAAACTGGATAAAACGATACCATATTTAACGACAATTGCTTGCCAGGGCCCGGATTTCAATGACATGTCATCGTTTTTCTGTGATTAGGAAAACGTAGCTCGATGATTTATTTGTGCCATATGTAGGCCCTAGACTCCGAAAATGAAAATTTTTAGGTAATTTTTTTTTTTCGTTTTTTGGGGTTTTTCGGTTTTTGGTCATTTTTTGAAGTTAAAGTCTTGTTTTGGCCATTTTTTTGGAGTTTAAGGTCTTTTTTTGGTATTTTTTTTTTTTGGAGTTCTTCGATTTAGGGTCATTTTTTAAAGTTTGAGGTCATTTTCTCGGCATATTGTTAAACTCTTGAGTATTTTTGATAATTTTTATTAGCATGTATGAACCTCTGTTCTGCCGTTACATGATTTTTTATACAAAAGTGCAATATGACGTCACATAGTCGTATTTGAATTATGTTCTGCTTCTAATTTGTCGTTTTGCTTTCATTTTTTGCTTCTCTCTATGTAACAGGCTGTCTCTACGTTCAATTCTTCAATGCTTTCCACCGTGTAATTATTTGTTTCCTGATTGATTTTTTCCCAGTATAGACTAGACGTTTGCACTTGCTGGTAGACCATATTCGACGTTTGAATGTTACCGTTTCGTTTACATGCTTTAACGGGAAACCCTCTTGTGTAGTAAGATTTCGTAGCTTTTTCTTGCAGAGTTAAAATTCAGAGCTAAAGTTTCATGAAAACACGCCACACATAATCGGCTGCAGAAAGGTACGAAATCCGAAAAACACGGAACAATGAACTTGAGAAGAAAATTTTGTATTTTTTTGCAAACATTGAATTAGTTTTTGGTCATTTTTTCAGCTTTTAGGTCATTTTTAAAGATTTTTTTGGGTAACTTTGTCATTTTTTTTAGGTCATTATGTACTGTTTTTTTGGTTCATCAAAGTCCGGGCCCTGCTTATAACGATATAATTTTGCACACATTTTGCTTATTTGTATCGGTTATAAAGATATAAAAAATTATTTTCTTCTAAAGGGCTCTACGCTCTAAAGCAGCAAATAAATTTCCTATATCAAACTCATGTAGAAACAAGTAAGAAAATACCCAGCGTTTCCACATTATTGGCGCTCTATGTTACGAAAAAGCTCTATTTGTGGGCGTGGCAGTGGGCGGGCCACATAAAATTTTTTCCAACACCTTTCATTCACCTTGGTCAACCTATGTTGTGGATTTGAAGCTTCTACGCCTTTTACTTCACAAGTTACGATAAACCCTTTTTTGTGGGCGTGGCTCGAGGAGGGCGACGTCCATTTTTTTTTTGTCAGAATATGTCATTTTTCGTAGTTTACCAGTACACCAAATATCAATGAAATGTGTTGAGTGGTTCGCAAGTTACAAGCATTTTACTGAATACACTTATATTCAGTTGTGGGCGTGGCAGTGGGCGATGTCTCCCATTTTTACTTAGGATCATACTCGGATCCCGATATACCTGTGTGCGACATTTCGTTTTGATTGGTCCAGCCGTTTCGGAGGAGATCCGACCACGGACAGACGGACATGTTTAAATCGATTCAGTTTTTGATCCTGATCATTTCTATATACATTTGTCTATATCTCCGGAGCATAGTTCTCCCTGTTACAAGATTCGCACAAAACTAACATACCCCGCTTACGCTGGGTATAAAAACAAATAAGTACTTTGGTAGATGCTTTGACGTACTTTCGCTACTTGAACGCATACGCTAAGCTAATTACAAGTAATGGGACTCACAGGGTTCCATTTAAATCACATTTTTTTTATATTTCTGTCGACCTGTCATCGAAATTTCAACTCTGATTTACTTTCTTCAAAAGAATGAGCTCGTTACTTCCTTTCTATTTACTTTAACAGCGTTGACCCCTTATAACAGGTTGGCTGATAAGTCCCCGGTCTGACACATAGATGGCGTCGCTAGTATTAAATGCATATTATTTTTATATAGTGGCAACCTTCAAATGATTCGTGTCCAAATTTGACGTCTGTAAGTCAATTAGTTTGTGAGATAGAGCGTCTTTTGTGGAAGCAACTTTTGTTATTGTGAAAAAAAATGGAAAAAAAAGAAATTTCGTGTTTTGATAAAATACTGTTTTCTGAAGGGAAAAAATACAGTGGAAGCAAAAACTTGGCTTGATAATGAGTTTCCGGACTCTGCCCCAGGAAAATCAACAATAATTGATTGGTATGCAAAATTCAAGCGTGGTGAAATGAGCACGGAGGACGGTGAAACGCAGTGGGACGCCCGAAAGAGGTGGTTACGACGAAAACATCAAAAAAATTCACAAAATGATTTTGAATGACCGTAAAATGAAGTTGATCGAGATAGCAGAGGCCTTAAAGATATCAAAGGAACGTGTTGGTCATATCATTCATCAATATTTGGATATGAAAAAGCTCTGTGCAAAATGGGTGCCGCGCGAGCTCACATTTGACCAAAAACAACAACGTGTTGATGATTCTTGCAGCTGTTAACTCGCAATAAACCCGAGTTTTTGCGTCGATATGTGACAATGGATGAAACATGGCTCTATCACTACACTCCTGAGTCCAATCGACAGTCGGCTGAGTGGACAGCGATCGGTGAACCGTCCCCGAAGCGTGGAAAGACTCAAAAGTCCGCTGGCAAAGTAATGGCCTCTGTTTTTTGGGATGGGCATGGAAAAATTTTTATCGATTATCTTGAGAAGGGAAAAACCATCAACAGTGATTATTATAGTCGTTATTGGAGCGTTTGAAGGTCGAAATCGCGGCAAAACGGCCCCATATGAAGAAGAAAAAAGTGTTGTTCCACCAAGACAACGCACCGTGCCACAAGTCGTTGAGAACGATGGCAAAAATTCATGAATTAGGCTTCGAATTGCTTCCCCACCCACCGTATTCTCCAGATCTGGCCCCAGCGACTTTTTCTTGTTCTCAGACCTCAAAAGGATGCTCGCAGGGAAAAAATTTGGCTGCAATGAAGAGGTGATCGCCGAAATGAGGCCTATTTTGAGGCAAAACCGAAGGAGTACTACCAAAATGGTATCAAAAAATGGAAGTCGTTATAATCGTTGTATCGCTCTTGAAGGGAACTATTTTGAATAATAAAAACGAATTTTGACAAAAAAATGTGTTTTTCTTTGTTAGACCGGGGACTTATCAGCCAACCTGTTAGGTAGAACTTTTGCACTACCCGGCATTCAACTGCTGACGTATACCGTGTAATAGGGGCTTTTCGTGCAAAACAGGCTTTCCGACTATCGAAAGATGTCAACTTAAAAAACAAAAAAAAATTTATTGCTTGAAATAATAACTTTAATGAGTTCATTTTAAGCTTTCGACAAAAACAAAAAAAAAAAAAAACTGAACCGAGAAATCTTTTTTCAAAAGTTTACAAAACAATTAAAAAATTGCAATTTTACTGTACGAACTTTGAAAATCAACCTTGAAATGAATATCTTCAGCTTTAATTAAGAATACTAACAACGTGGTAAAAATATTTTCTTTCGAAGTTTGCGAATGAGACTGGATGTTTTACGAGAAATGCGGAATTTTGAATTGTGCTGTTTTAGGATAAAAAGAGCGATATGTCATATAGTAACTTATTACTTTTGTGTAACCTCTTTATATTAAGTAATAAACGGTTCGGAATTTTCACTTTTATTTCAATCGCTTTATTTTGTATATTCTATACGTATTTCGGCGAATTCGCTTCCGCCTTCATCAGGATGATTCCTAATTCTAAATACATCTATGACTTTTAATGTTATTTATACTAAATTGGTAGCCTAAATAGGGGTGGGTTTAGGTGGTGGTGGTTTGCGTGCTTTGGGTTTTTGTAGGGCTCTCGTCTATTCTGGATTGTTGCAGGTAGCAGGTAGAATTATTTTTGGGTTTAGTCCGATCCGATTTTTTATGGCTTTGTTTTTGCAAAATTTGCGGTTTTGGTTTTATGGCCTTGTTTGTTTAAATTTGCGGGTATGGTTTTATGGCCTTGTTTGTTTAAATCTGGATTTTAAATTTTGTTTCCTAGTGTTTGGTTAGGTATTTGAACAGCCATGAAGATATATTTCCTTTATCTCCATTCATTAAGGTAGGCGGTTGGTGTTTGTTTATTTCGACGCTTTCGGCTGCTTCAAGTTTCCAGGCTTCTCTCACGTTTTTGATGATTTCTATGCTATTGATGTCGATGCTGTGTTTTTCGTCTATTATGTGCCTTGCGACGTTTGACTTCGTTTGACTTCTCCCTTTTCTGGATGCTTCTCTTGTTCTTTAATGTGTTAGGAATCTCACGGAAATAGGTCTCTTTGTTTGGCCGATGTACATTTTGTTGCATGTGCCGCAGTTTATTTTATAGACTCCTGATTTTTCGAGTTTGTTGACTGGGTCTTTCGTGGACTTCAGTTTTGACGCTTGCTGGTTTGTTCTGCTGGTGTAGACTAATTCGATGTTAAACTTTTTTAATTTGTGTTTCAGCCCTTTGGAGATGATGTTGTTGTATGTAGTGGCTACCCTCTTCATTTTCGGTTTTTCTCCTGTTAATGTGGTGAAACTTTTATATTACCGAAATAATGCTTTTGTTTAAAAAACTTCCTTTATGTTCCTTATTTAAGGGTAATACATAATGTAAATAAATACTTCTTTCATGCCTGGAAAGTTAAAAAAATGCAATAAAACTGAATAAAAATGAAACAAATAAAATTTCCTCTCAATATTTATGTTACCGGATATAGCGATTACCGGTTAGAACGATCGATTTCTGCTGGTCCGTCCCTTCAATATCGTTATAAACGATTTTTACTGTAGTTATTTAAAATTAATTCGAAGCTTTATTATGGAAGGGTTTTTTTTTTTTTTTTTTTTTTGCATTTTGACGTAGTCGTCAATGAGAAAAGTAGTATTCAAGTTTTCGAACGTGCAGGTTATTTGTTTATTCTACCGCAATAAGATAAACAGTGGTATGAAATTCAAATTTCCAAAATAATAAATATGAGTATGTTTAAATAAAAAAAATAAATATATATATATATACCGTGAAACGTCTCATATGTGGACGCTGACGATGACGAACTTTTTGCCCGCATATGGGAGTGAAAAAAAGTCGTGCAAAAAAAGTAGCCGCACATGAGGGTGTCCGCAGTTGAGAGGTTTCATATATGCATATTAAAATTTGAGTTGTTTTTCAACTGAAAGCGGATTGACTTCATTATTGAATAAAACAAAATATTTTTTGTAATTTTTGGTAAAAAAAAAATTCGGAGCCTTCATGTTATTCAGGACTGCCGTGAAGTGATATCAGGAATGGTATACAAATAAGGTTCAATTGAAGTCATTAAATAAATACATATGTGAAGCAATAAGCGAATGCATTTGTATTAAAAGCATCATTGATACTGATATCAAAATTTGTTTCGGAGGAAGATCTCTTCCGTATTTATTACAAAGCGAAGCCTTGCATTTGTAGTTGAGATCTAATAACTTTGTTTTCAAATCCTTCAAAAATATTTTAAGCTATAGGTAAGTTGTTTGTAGGGATGAAACGTGGTAAGAGTCGTCCCTCTAGGAAACTTTTCAAGACGAAACTGCCTGAAAAAAGTTCAATAAATAATATTTTCTACACCAAGCAATGAAGATGTTATATTTACATTTGCACTTATTAAAAACAAAGAAGAACGAGGTCAAAAAATATATACATCATTGTTATCTTTATTCGTCGATTTATTTACGTTAGGGCTATCAAAATAGCAAGCATTATCTATAACGAACGCCAAGTTTCCATTACTGCTCTTTTGGGGGTTAATATCACTGCCAATAAAAAAATAATATCAAGAAATTACATGATGCTGCAAAAAAAAAAAAAAAAAATGTGTTAAAAATGATAATGATGGGCAGCTGAATTTTCAATCGAATTCATTGTAGACTAGATTATCAAGCTGATAAAACAAATAATCAAATTTCATTTAAGAACTACCCAGCAAACATTCTGAGTCCTAAAAGACTCATATATGAATCCTTATAGGAGTCGGAGCCCTCATAATGAACTCTCTTAAGGGGGTCTTCTCATTGAGCAACTTTTTTTTCGACTTTTTTTTTTTGCATTTATTTATAGCTTGGGTAGTTGTGAATATGCCCCTAAAAGGATTTTTGAAATTCGAAATAGTTTAGAGGATATAGCCTTCTTTGTCGAGCAAGATCTGCGCTAAACGAGTAATTTTTGCGTTGCTTCAAACTTTAAACGCGTTTATCTCGAAACCACGTTTTTCGAACTGGCGGCCATGATATCTCCAGTTCAACTGAAACGATTTTCATGAAACAAAGTGAAATCGACGCAGAAATGTCACCATTCTCGAGTGAACCTCGACCACAATTTTAAAAAATTTTTTACCTTTTTTTTTTTACACTAATACAAAAAAAAAAAACCCGAAATTGAAATTTTTTTTTAATGGCCGCCATTTTGTCAAAAAAAAATCACAAAATTAAGCTTGAGGTTCACCCGAGAATTACATCTATACTGATTATAACCCCGTTTTTTTTTCCATTTCGGACGCTCCGGAGACCCGGAATCGTGGCCGCCGTGACGACACCTTTTTTTCACCACTAACTTTGAAGGCTCATTACTTTTTGAACAGCCCACGTATCGAGGCAAAAAAAAATTTTTTATTTACTTTGAACCTTTTGTAATACAATAAATAAAAAAAGTTTTTAATTATTCTTTGCGTTTTCAAATAAGAAATTTTTTTAAAAAGGGTCCAAAAAACGGGTTTTCAATGAGAAGACCCCCTTAAGAGTCTTAAAGAGCGTGTTTCTCTTCTTGCGAAGGTCGTCTTATGAGTCCGAAGTCTTTCTGCTCTCATATCTGACTCCTATTTCCTTCTTAACATGAGCCATATATGACTCTTTCCGCACTCATATTTGACTCTTTTTTCCGATCATATATGAGCCTTTATGAATTCTATAGCATTCATATTACTCAGTTTAAAAAGACTAAAAAAAATTTTGAGTGATATTTATAATCGTATGCTGTAAAAAAATTTATTGATTAATAGGACTCATAAATATGAGCCTCCTATTTTCGACATATTTATGACTCATTTAGGACCTCGATATATGAGCCTCTTATTTTTGTCATATCTCTGACTCATATAGGACTCGGAAATATGAGCATCTTATTTAAGACATATTTTGAGTCATTTCGGACTCATATATATGAGGCTCTTATTTTCTACACATTTTTTACTCATTTCGGACTCATAAATATGAGCTTCTTATTTTACATATATTTCAGACTCATTTCAGAAAATGTTTGCTGGGTAATTTTTTTGTTTGTTTGTTTGTTATTTATGAAAATATGTTTTAAAAATTTATACAATTTTGTGTATGTATAATTCGATTCCAAAATCGAAATGTTATATTGGATATATGTATGGAAGAATTTGGAAAAGATGCGCCATTTCCGAAATTTATGGTTATAAGAAGGGCTCGAAAAATAATGCACAAAAAATGATAAAAAAACAAGTAAGGGTGTAAATAGGCAGGCGAGCCTGACAATAGAATACCTGACACAGACACATTTGTTCAAATAATTTTTAATATCAAGAGGTGTTTAAGACCATAAGGGGCCGTATATACCGACTTTTGTTAAACTTCTTTATGAAAACTGACCCTTTGCCACGCCCACTTTTCAAATTTTTCTGAATTTTAATCGTAGGCTTAGATATACGCTCAAATCCTAAGATTCAATCAAATATTTCGAAAAAGACCGATTTGTGGGCAGTTTTGGGATTTTTGTGGCAGACCCTAGTCCTGGAGGTACCCTTAATAATGGAACGATCAAGAAAATTTTTTTGGAAGTATGTTTATGGCTACAAAGGAAGCATAAGTGCTTAAAACGCCCTTCAGCCACGCCCACTTTTCCTGTTTTTATAAATCATATTACTTGCCTTTAAACATGTTCAAATATCAACTTTCGTCCAAATATCTTAAAAAACTTCGATCTTAAAGCAGTTTTTGTGTTTTTCGTAACATACCCTACTACTGGAGGTACCCCTAAAAATTGTCCGATTGGGTTCATTCTCGAACTTGTGCTTACTCATGTGCCTATGAGTACGCATATCAAATTTCATCAATATTGCTCAACTCCCTCGATAAGAAAACTGTATACAAACAGACGGACAGACAGAAAGACATGTCTAAATCGAATCTCCTGGTAACGCTGATCATTTCTATATAAATTTTTTATGGTCTATCTCGACTGGTTCTGGGTTATTACACAACCAACCACACAAACGCAATATACCCTCGACACAGAGTGTGTCGGGTATAAAAATGCGTTAAAGCCAATAAATAATAAAGGCCGGTAAGGTTTCCAAGCTCATTCCTCTGATAAATGTCCTTAATAGTGCATTTCCATATGGTGTTTAACTCGCGTTTAAGCGTTTAGGGCCTTAAACGGGGTGTTAAGCTCGTGTTTTGCCATACAAAAGTTAAACGCGATAACGAAGTGTTTATCTCTTTAACACCTCATAAACACTTTCATCGATAGGAAAAAAATCGATTTATCGTATCGGAATTTCATACATATCTAACTGTCATAAGAAAATCAAAACAAAAAACAAAAAATGTTGCCAAAAGCAAAACTAAAAATTCCCTACAAACTACAAAAAATTCCCTAAATTTTTTTACACACGGAAAAATTCGAAAAAAATGTATAATATGGGCAAGGCATAATCTTGTATTGTATGATTCTTGGTAGAGTATCGATGCTGAACGATAGTTTTTACCAAAAATAATAAAATTAAGGTTATGGGCCATGTCACAGAAATCGATTTCAAAACCGTGTAAAAATTTTAATCCTCCTAAATTCTTTATGATATAGTTTTTTCTGGGTTTTCCACTTCCAACTCCACGAGAACGAGACGTTTATTTTGTCGTTTTTATTGATCGACAAGAAACTATATTCAAAATATCTCTTAATATTTAAGAATATACCACAAATTCCCTACATTTTGCCGAATTTAATATTCTGTCCCTCTTTCCCTTCAAGTGATTTTCCTACAAATGGCAACACTGCTTGCAATTGTAAATAAACAAACAGCTGTGAAACTTAAACATCTCGCATACGTTTAACCGCTCGAAGTGTTTAGCTAAACATCTCAGAGTTAAACACCATATAGAAACGCGCTATTAGG
>JAIPUU010000651.1:0-26596 GCA_020466095.1 Chlorops oryzae
TAAGCTCTGCTTTGCTTACTTAAATTTATTGATATTACTCAAACGATGCGCGTGTGACATAAATTTGGTGTTTATGATCTGATTTCTTTCTTGTTCTTCTCATTGCTTAAAATTGCCTCACAACACGCTTAGGGAATCGAATCCCGCAATCGCGGGATTCCGCACTTTTCTACGATATAATTGTTTACGCGGGATTCGCGGGATTCAAAAAAGATTATTCTTCAAAACAAAGAAATTTTTGCGCCAAATTATTAACAATAAAAACTATAAAAAAACTTTGGCAACCCTTGTCGAAGACTGACGTAATAGTTTCGTCGCGCTCCGTAAAAAATAAAAAAAAAACAAAAAGTAAATATTGAGCAACCTGCATTAATTTTGAGCAAAGCTCAAAAGTATTCTCCAAGGAGGACTGCAGTGTTTTTTGTGCCGCTCCACCAGTAAATTGTGTGTTTGAAACACAAAAAAAGATAAGTATAGTGAATATACATACGGACATTCGTATATTATTTGTTTCGTCAAACTTCTAGGAACGACAGAAAGAGACACTCGGTCTCTGCAGCTGCTGCAAGCAGCAGCTGCTCTGCCCGAAAGTGATGCCAATCGGACACAGTCCCCATCCAATAGCTGCGACACGAACCAGTTAAAAGCTGGGCTTTATCAACATCCCGGTAGGGAAAATTTACTAATTCCCAGTAGGGAAATTACACAAAATGGTGACAATCGGACCAGTCTACAAGTGAACGCCAGGTATAAGCCAATTCAAAATATTAAAACCAGTTCGAAAGAAAGAGATCGAACTCTACCAGTGGAATAATTCTCTAAGCGTTAAGAAAAATAGCCCTAACAACACTCCTAAGAGTATTTTACCAAATTCCCCTTTGGAAGCTCTTTCTAGAGAGTAATTGAACTTAATTCGTCCAAACAAAGTCCAATAGTTGCTGAAATGAATAAAGAGCAAAACAAGCAGCAGGCGGTGCTAATCGGTATGCACCGTTATATTAATATCACGAAGAGGAAAAGAAGCCCTTCCGAAAAAAAGACAACAGGGCCAAACTCAATAAAATGGAAGCTCCTGCTTCTCAAGAAACACTAATTGGTAATCGGTTCGCTCCACTTGCTGCAATTTCTGATGAAAATTCAACAGAAAATCAACCAAAAAAAGTATTTAAACCGCCCCAAATCTATTTGCGCGAGCGGAGCTCGAACGCACTTGTTGCCAAACTAGCTAATTTATTAGGAAATAGCAACTTTTACGTAGTTCCCTTAACTAGGGTAATATCCATGAAACTAAAATTCAAACAAACACGGAAGACAGTTTACCGAAAAGTTGTAAAAGAGTTTGAAGGAGCGAATAAAAATTTTTACACACACCAGCTAAAGAGTTAGCAAAAGGTATTACAGTGGTGATCAAAGGTATTGAAGCAGATGTTGACACAAACGAAATAAAGAGTGCGCTAGAAGAGAATGGTTTGCACGCAAGATCGGTTATAAATAATATTTAACAAAGCTAAAATTCCTCAGCCAATGTTTTTAAAGTTGATCTGTTTGCCGGACAACTTAAAGCTTAAAAAAAAAACGAAATCCATCCGATATACAATTTGCAATTCCTGTTGCATCGTAAAATAACGGTAGAAAGCCACATAAAAGAAATGGTTCCATACAATGTGCCAACTGCCAAGAATTTGGACACACAAAATCGTATTGTACATTGCGCACCGAGTGTGTAATATGTGGCGAGCTTCATCACAGCTCAGTCTGTGATAAAAAATCAAAAATATCGCAATTTACTTAAATGTAGTAACTGCGATGGAAATCATTCTGCAAATTTCAGAGGTTGTCTATTTTAGTTTATCAAGATCTGAAAAAACGAATCAACATTAAAAAGGAATCAGCTCGTAATCCTACAAAAAATATTACTGTTTCGGTACCATTCTCCTCTCACAACCTTAATTTGAACCCCGTAACTCCAGGAGTTTCTTATGCAAATGCACTAAAAACCTGCGACCCCTATTAGTGCTCCTACTAACAACAACAGTAGTCTTGAGATAATGATATCTACTCTAACTCAAAGTTTGTCTCAATTTAGCAAACAATGCAAAGTTCACTCACAGAATTGTGCAAATGCAAACACAATTAATGACAGCACTTTTGGCTAAAATATGAATTTCCTAAAAATTTGTGCCTGGAATTCGAACGGGTTTATCCAAGCATAAGCTAGAAATTCAGAATTTCTTAAATCAGGAAGAAGTTGACGTTATGCTTCTCTCTGAAACACATTTAACAAACAAAAATTTCTTCTCAATCCCCGGGTATATATTTTATCAAACCAACCACCCAGATGGCAAGGCGCATGGAGGCACGGGTATACTTATTCGTAGAAGAATACAACATTTTATTCTAGATTCTTACAGTTATGATTTCCTTCAGGCAACAACGCTTTGCGTAATAGTGAGAGGTAAAAATCTGGTTTTATCGGCGATTTATTGCCCACCTCGTTTTAGCATAACCGAAAAAATGTTCTTAGACTTCTTTAAGACATTAGGTGATAAGTTCCTAGCAGCAGGAGACTATAATGCAAAGCACATTTTCTGGGGTTCCAGAACGTGCAATCCTAAGGGTCAGCAATTATACAAGGCAATTATCAATAAAAACAATTCTCTAGACTTTGTATCTCCAAAACAGCCAACTTATTGGCCAACAGATCTCCAAAAAATTCCAGACCTCTTAGATTTCGGAATAACTAAAGGTATTGCAAGAGAGCTTATTTCTGCAAAAGCAACAACCGACCTCTCCTCAGATCATTCCCCAGTTGTATTCGTTTTGAACAAATATCCGGAACCAGTAAAACGCCCACCCAGCTTAACAGATGCAGGCACAAATTGGTTAAAATACAAAAAGCACATAAGTGCGCATATTCATACTAACTATAAAATTGAATGCATTGATCATATTGATGATGCCGTAACTGTTTTTTAACTCTTATATGGCATCAGCACGCAAAAATCGACTCCTCATACTAAATATAGAACAAAACACGCTTCTCTAATAGGGAAATTGAAAATCTCGTCGCAGAAAAACGAAGATTCAGGCGCGAATGGCAGCGGGTCCGTTCTCCGTTGGCCAAAAACAAGCTAAAAGAAGTAGAAAAAAAAGCTAAGAGCAAGTTTAAATAGGGAGAAAGAATGTAAAACGCGCAACTTTGTCGAGAACCTTACGCCCAGAGGCTCAAATCGTAGTTCCTTGTGGCTGGCAAGCCGCTCTATGAAGACCCCAGTACAGAGTGAAACACCCGTTCGGTGTCTCAACAGTGGATGGGCGCGCTCAGATGAAGAGAAAGCTATGGTTTTTGCTTTGCACCTCAATAAGGTATTCCAACCGAATCCGAGCACTGCTGAGCATGTTCTCCCAACTTTGTCCGAAAACACTCGTAGAATTTCCATTCAAATCAGTTCAAAAGAAATTGTCGGTATCATAAAAAATGAACTTGTCTGCAAAAAAGCCCCGGGACATGATCTTGTCACTCCAAAAATGTTAAAAAATATACCATTAGTAGCAGTACAGTTTTTAAACAGTCTTATTTAATGCAATTATTGAGTTCAGCTACTTCCCAAAAGATTGGAAACGGTCGGTTATTAAAATGGTGCCTAAGCCAGGAAAAGATCCTACCCAAACATCCTCTTATAGGCCAATTAGCCTCCTGCCTTGTCTCTCAAAGTTATTCGAAAAGTTACTCATAGCTAAATTAACACCTTATCTGCAAGATCAGAACATTATCCCTCCACATCAATTCGGGTTTAGAAAACAACACGGTACTATTGAACAGGTAAATCGGATTACAAATGAAATAAGACTTGCCTATGAAAATCGGGAGTACTGCTCTGCAGTATTCCTTGATGTGAAACAAGCGTTCGATAAAGTTTGGCATGACGGACTGTTATACAAAATCAGAAGATTACTTCCCTTCAATTTTCACGCGATCTTTGAGTCATACTTAAAACATAGAACGTTTCAAGTAAGACATAATTCATTTAATTACAAAAACCTTTCAAATAAACGCGGGAGTCCCCCAAGGGAGTGTTGTTGGGCCTTTTCTTTACCTTATATACACAGCAGATATTCCAAATAACGATAGAATATTGATTTCAATATTTGCTGATGACACAGCGGTACTTAGTCGGCACAAGGACATAAGTATCGCAACTTCTCAGCTCCAAGATCACTTGAGCGAAATCCAAAGCTGGTTATCTAAATGGCGAATCAAAATTAATGAGCCTAAATGTCAACACATTAATTTCACGCTCAATAGAAAAGCTTCTCCAGACATTTTCCTTAATAATGTACGCATCCCACAATGTGAGGAAGTCACATATCTCGGTATCCATTTGGACAAAAGACTGACATGGCGTAAGCATATTGAAGCCAAGAGAACCCAAATGAAGCTTAAAGCCAACAGCCTGCACTGGTTAATAAATAGCCGCTCTCCCTCTAAAGCTTGAATATAAAATCCTACTATACAACCAAGTTATAAAACCAATATGGACGTATGGCTTACAATTATATGGAAATGCCAGCTCTTCGAATATAGAAATCCTGCAAAGAGCACAGTCCAAGATCCTAAGGACTATAACAGGAGCTCCTTGGTTTGTTTCGAATGAACGGATCCATAAAGAGCTCAACGAAGAAACTGGTTAAAACAGAGTTCACCAATATCAAAGAGAAATACTTCAATAAATTGCGCAGACATGTAAATCCACTTGCCCGTGGATTATCGAACACATCGTTCTCTTCGAGATTGAAAAGAAATGACCGGCCAGCAATTATAAATCGTTCTACAGCAGCAGGTGCAATCCATGCACATCCATAAACTCAGCTTTCCTAGCTGATCGTCTACTCGGTGGGTGCACTCCATGCACCCTTGCAATCCACGCACATCCATAAACTCAGCTTTCCCAGCTGATCGTCTACTCGGTGGGTGCACTCCATGCACCCTTGCAATCCACGCACATTAATAAACTCAGCTTTCCTAGCTGATCGTCTACTCGGTGGGTGCACTCCATGCACCCTTGCAATCCACGCACATTCATAAACTCAGCTTTCCTAGCTGATCGTCATCTCGGTGGGTGCACTCCATGCACCCTTGAAATCCACGCACAGCCTAGCTGCTTAAATCTTCATTTCCGCACCGCCAATATTACACGTGTTTCTTCACACATCAGCAAAGCCCAGTTTTCGGTATCCGAGGCCCGCAATGAACTTATTACTAAGTCATAATCTTTTCAATTAAGAAAATGCTTTGTGATTTGTAATATTGTCCAATTAGGTGTAAGATTTAAAAACTTATTGCTAGACTCCTATATTAGAGGAGTGATCCAATAAATAATAAAACGTTTAAAAAAAAAAAAAAAAAAAAAAGCTTTTCGGTTGCTCAATAAAACTCAAAATGTCCCGTGAATTTGGAAAAGTCCTCACACAAGTGGCATTGAACCGATGAAATATTTTGCTCTGTTGTTTTTTTGAAAAACATGAAAAGGTGAGACGTATAGATTTCAGTTGATTTGATGACGCTATAGGATTATTTTTGATATCAAAAATCCAAATCCAAAATATCCTAGGAATAAAGGAGCCATAAAAATGTTTTTATCTTCGCACAGAAAATAAAATGTATTAAAAACTACGAAAGAATTTCGTAGTTGGGTTTACGATAGATTTGCGTACAATGTACGAAATTTTCGTATGTAATACGAATTTTTCGTGACAAAAAAATTCATAAAAATCTGATGCTACGAATCATTCGTAAATTAAACGAAAATGGTTTCGTAATCGAAAATACGGACATTTTTTCTTCATGGTACGAAAATTGAGTACATACTACGAAACAATTTCGTAATTTGTGAAGCGCACTTTATTTACAAATCCTTTCGTGCATATTTTGAAAGCATTCGTGTTATATAAAAATGCCTTAGGCCAATATTACCAAACATATTTAAAAAAATTTTTAAATTAAATTAAAAATTTTTTTTATTTTAAATTTCATTTTCAATATGCAACTTTTTTAAGTATAGCAAAATGTGGCAGCACGCTCCACTGTCAGGGTAGTCAGTCAAATTCACGAATGATTGAAATATTATTTTAGAGCATGGAGCCGTGTGCGCGCGCGATTTTTCATCAGTCTCATATCGCTGTAGTCCGTATCCATAAATTTAAAAGCTTTGGTTGTTTCGTTTTGCGCAGATTTTTTTCCGTAAAATTTTAGAATGAACGTAATCAGCTGTTTTTCTACCACACGAAACAGGGCTGTTACCATATCTTAAAAAAAAAACTTAAGCGACCTGCTGGGGTAGTTTAAAATTTCTTAAAAAATATTTTAAAAATTTCGTTGGTGAAAATGAAAATCAGATTTTATTTTTAAAATTTTTTTAAATATGCTTGGTAATATTGGCCCTTAAAGAAGTACAAAAGCCATATCTAAAATGTACGAAACCGTCAGTACGAAAGTTAGTACGAAAGTTGGTACGAAAGTCACCAAATCAATGCTTTCTTCTTCTTAAATTTACGAATATTTTTGTAAAATCAACGAAATCCTTTGTACTTTGTTATTTCATAATCTAGCTTGCTTTGCAAAATAAGTGATTTGGAACTGTTCCGTTTAAATCATACGCATGCATAAAAAGAAGGATTAAAAGGTTTTAATTAAATTGAAAAAACTGCTACGTTTCAACGCAGCTAAGTTTCTAATCAGGGACGTGAACTGGTTTTGAACCGAACCGGTTTTGAACCGGAAACCTCTTTTATCTGCTCATGAACTGAACCATTAACCGAACCGAAGTTTTTCACACTTGTTTGAACCGAACCGAAAACCGAGATCCTTTTTGTAAAGGTCCAGGTTTTTAATTTTTTCCTGCAATCATTCACAGTGGTCACTCCCATAGGCCAAAAATAAAAAATCTCGAAGTTGAAATTCTTATGAAATTAGTATCGATGCCATCTCTAATATGAGTAAGGTAACCATACCCTAACTTTTTACTGTGCAAATTTTAACCCTAAATGGTAAAAATTTGCTTTAGAGTAGAACACGTGTTAACAAATTTTTCCAAAAGTTCAAACCGGTTCGAACCGCCGAACCAGGAAAATTTTCCACACGGTTTGCGTCCTTGGCTCTAATGTAATTACTTTAAATATAGTGGAAGAACATACATCATAGAATAAGAAATAATAAAGAAGCAGGATTTCATAGATAGTTTGCGCAAATGAAGCGGAGTACCGGCAAATACACGAAGGCAAATAGAAGGTCAAATATTCTGTTGCCCTCTGTTCACGCGAAAATAATACAACATCAATTTCATAAAGGTGTATCTCTGCAGAAGATTGCTCGATCACTGTGATTGCAACCTTGTGCGGAGATGACAACTTTTGGTGAATGACACCTTTTTCTCGCTAATAAAAGTACATCTCTGCAGAAGGTTGCCCTATCACTGTAATTGTGCAGAGATGACAACATGTGGTGATCGACACCTTTTTTTCTCTCTCCGCTGGCAAAGTGGGGCATGTAATTTTTTCTTCTTCTTGTTTGACGATTCCGCGAATCGCTCTCTTTCGTTTTGGCAGCGATCAGCGACAGTACGCTTACGGAAGATTTTTTCGATTGTGCACTCCCTTGCAATCAACCATCGTTTTATTTATAATCCGAAACCATCGGAATTTCATTAATCAAATTAAATATTAAGTTTAAGCAATAAAGCATTTATAATCGATTTAAGCAGCGTTCATTCAGTTTGAATGAACATCGGTGACGCCGGTATTATCCGATGTAAGTATTCCCGTTGCGCTCCCAGTGGACTCTAACCTAATCCCTCTTGTTCTCTTCCACCAACATATGTTGCGAACATTTGATGGTTCTTCGAGCCGGATCGTCGGCTACCTTACGAATTCTCAAACCAACGTTTTGTTTGCAGTATAAGTTTGGACAAGCGCATTACTTATATTCGGTTCAGCATCGTCACGTTGGACATCCAGCATCCATTAAGCTTTGCTAAGCAACTCATCAACATTCGGTCCCTCATTGTCACGTTGGACATTCATTAAGCATTGCTAAACAACTCTTCAACATTCGGTCCTTCATTGTCAGGTTGGACATCCATCAACCAATCATCGTCATCTTTTAATTTCATCGTTCGACCCGCCAATACATAACACCTAATTTGGAAATCATCAAACAAGTTGAAATTGATACGCGTATCTGCTCATCCCTCAGATTCACTCAGGTGCGTTATCCGTATATTCTTGTTAAACATAAGGTTGTGTCGCATATTAATGTGTGTCTCAGATACTACCCTCGTTATTTAATCGAGCACAACGTTTTCTTATTGGACTCTCGAAATTTCCAAGCGAACATAACCTCACTTTTATATACGTCATATTTCCATAGCCTCCAACTATTGTTATATACATGCACAATATCTACCTCGTGTTGCGTCTATTGAATATAACAAACAAGTGCGGATCAGCCGCGGTGCTACGTATTCCCGATTAACAATAAACCTCACATTGACTGGTTCTCAACGTTTTTTTTAAACTTATTGTAACAGGCTCGTATGCGCATCAGACTTCTTTAAAAAAAAAAATCTTTTAGTCTCCTCACATCTGCTGACACATTGTATAGACCTATATGACGTCAAAGCCGCCCTTATCTATCTTTGATCCTATGATGTCGGTCATGGAACCATTTATTCGTCATTCTGATTCGATCATTGGGGCCTATTACGGTAGTCGCCGTCGACGCAAAAAATAGACGAAGCGACAGATTCGTATTACAGTAGTCGCCGTCGACGCAATATTGTCGTCGTCGTCGCTAAATACCTATTACCGTAGTCGCCGCGAGAGTCGCTTGTCGTTTTCTGTCGCTATTTTTTTAGGTGACGACTAGCAGGCGAGCAGTGCGATAAAAGTAATAAAATGAAAACTAATTTCACTCAATAGTGAGCTAGCTTGAAAAGAACCGAAGTATGGCAAGAGGTTACCGAAAAGTATTTCGTCAAAAATGAATTCACCTTGTCCTCCCATGCAAACTTAAAATATCCAATCTTTGTCTTAAAATTCTCCTCTGGTAATAACTTGAATTTCTTTAATTTTTGCTTGAGCTTTCAAAATTTTTTTTACTCTTAAAACTATGTCACAAACAAATTTTCATAAGATTGGTTCCATTTTCCGAATAAAAAAAAAAATAAAAGTGCTACCAATTTCATTTGAAATTCGTCGTCGTCGTCTCGAACTAGTACCGTAATAGCTATTAAGGGGCGAAGCGACGACGACGACGACATCGTTTCTAAGTCGTCGACGACGATAGCGGCGACAACCGTAATAGGCCCGATTGAATTCGAAGTGAATTTAATGATGCTATTTCGGTCCATCATACTGGTTTTACCTTAGACCTACAATGCGGTGAACTGAAAGCTATCTGGTCAGAGGTTATACAGTCATACTCAGAATGTCTCGTGGGTTATCTACAGCCAAGTATAATAGCGCTTATAAAGCATATGTTTGTTGTATGGCCAAGATTAATGAATTGACTAGCGAATTTCAATCGCAATCGACATCTTCTCAGTCAATGGAGAAGCCTTCCTCTTATCTTCGCTTACCTCCTTGTGACACTGAAGTTTTTAAATGAGATTATACGACTTGGCCATCCTTTCGTGATGTTTTCTCCGCGGTGTATATTCGAAATTCAAGACTCTCCAAAGTAGAAAAACTGTTCCATCTTTTGAAAAAGACCTTAGAAATTGTCAAAAAATCCTATCTCACTAACGACGGCTTATAACAAGCCTGGGAGAATCTTCAAGAGCGTTACAAAAATAAACGAATTATTATAAACAGTCAATTTAAAATTCTTTTTAGTCTTCCCCTGTGACAGAAAAGGAAGGCGAATAAATAAAAGATTTGCAAAGAACTATCAACAATTGTTTGTCCTCCTTACAACAACAGTCGATCGACACAGTCATTGGGACGCTATGCCCGTGTATCTCTGTTCTGCTAGGCTACCAGAAGTTTCCCTTGCGATATGGGAACAATCACTTGAAAATAAATCTGACATTTCGACCTGGGCCGAAATGAATAATTTCTTGACGCAACGATTAAAATCATTGGAGGCCGTTTCAAATTTGCGCAACTCTTCGCCAGCCTCTCAAAAATCCGCTGCTAGTGGTTCCAAATCAAAGAACGCACAGGCCTTCCAAACGAACGTTACCTCGACACCTGTCCAATGCAAGGTGTGTTCTGAGCCTCACTCTATTCGAAATTGTCCCCAAGTTCTCCAACAAAAAGCTATTGAAAGAATCACGACCGCCAAAAAAATAAATAAATAAAATAAATAAAAAGGAAGGACTGAAACAGTTATAAGTTTTTTTTTTTTGAAATCAAAAATAGTCATGATTGCTTGATTTTTATTATTAATATTTTATTATTATAATATAATATTTATATAAATCAAATTTCGAATTTAAAATTATTAAAAAGCTAATAAAATGAAAAATATCAAAAAAGATGCCAAATGAAAAATAAATAAACCTTTTAGCGAAGGCATTCGAACCTTTCTGCTGTTGTGAGTCAAAAGCGTCACGTCACACTTCTACGTCACGCTGCCAGCACCAAACCGAAAGTACGAAAATTCAGAGGAGTTCGACGACACAGCACCAAGCTCGAAATCCGACACCCTTCAGCAAGAACATCAACAACATTAGAACGCAACAATTACGTAAACAAGCACACCGATCGCCGGTACCAAAACTTGGCACAACGCCGACCAAAGGAAAGGGCAAGCGGGGGAAAAGACGAAAGACCACGAGCAAGCAAGTCATCAATAAGCAATGGCACAAGCGGTTCAACGTCTTCAAAGGCAGACCTACATCAACAATAGAAACACAACAATAAAGCTTTTGGTGACAACAACAACAGGCGATCGAGAAGGGCAATCAACGCAACAGAACAACAAGAGCCAGGTGCAACAACAACAAGTGCAACGTAGGCACACCGGCAGGGGAAGTTCAAAGTTATGCTGATGAAATCAATCAATAGCCAATATTGCTAGATCGGCAATATTGATCTATTTAAGCGGAGCTTCGATCTATGGAAGAGGACTTGCGGTTTGGAATCGAGAAGTAACAATCAGATCTCAACTTTGTCGCACCTACTTACGAGCCAGGACGACAAAGTGTGGATCTCAGTGTAGCTAGGGATTAGGGCAGTTAGTTAAGCCAGAATAGGATTGTCATATATAAGAATATAAATGACTTCAATAAACAATAATTGTAACTGAATTCAATGGCGTTCTTATTTGTGGTCTTCGCTTAGACGTCCATCCCCAGCACGCAACACTACTCGAATGACGAAAATAAGTGAAGCAAATGTAAAAATCGCACAGGGGTTGTTTTCAAGTTTCACGCTAAGAATATAGGCACAATGGCAATTTTAAAATTCCGGTCACATTATTCTTTTGACTTAACGTTCCGAAAAGCCGGTAAACCACGTTAAACTGATTTTAGTTTGAATATAAATTTTTATTCTTCCATTTTTCTCCGTTCGATGTTCACACCTTGAATTTCGCGGGCAAAATACCGTCTAACATCGTTACCTGATTGACCAAAAATTCAAAGATTTTCATTTTCCGTCAGACATCGAAGGTGTACTGAGTATAAACACTGTACTCCTTCTCACTAACGCACGCTCAAGGTTGATACAACATTTGACGTGCTATACCCCGCATAAAAGGCCTCAATCAATTAAAAATTACGTAGCGATGTTTAAAAAATATCGATATATTCAGCCCAAGTCTCTGGCAACTAGAGCTGTCATACTATCGATATTCGGCCCATCGATAGATTCGATAATGATAGTCCAAACTATCGATATATCGTCGATAGTATCGCATGACTCGGAGTTAAAATTTGAATTGAAAATTTTTAACTAGTTGTTTATTTTTAGACAATTTAATAACGACAAAAGTTGCATACGTTTTTTAGATTTTATAGCTTTCAACGTATTACCGTATTTTTATTGGTAAACAGTTCATATATCATTAAAAAAACAAAAAAGGCAACAAAAATCACAAGGTAATTAATTTAGCAGCCATTGATTTTTGTTAAAAAACAATAACATGTCGACATTTTTGGGTTCAAAGGACGTCCTTCTGTCCGAAATAAGAATTTTCGATTTACTGAACATTCTTCCAAATTCCGTTGAAGTGGTCGGAAATTCTCATAAATCTAAAATTCTACTTATCGCCAAGTACTCGCGTCCTTTTTTTTAGCTAACAGTGCAACTCGACGTGCGATGGTTCATCGCAAACCATCTGTCAAATTTTATGGTATGCGATGGCAGCAGGTAGAGATTTTTTGAGTGGGCAAATTTCGGTATGCGATGAACATTTAAGATGGCGTTTTGCCAGAAAATTCGCTACTTAGAAGCGCTAAAACATTGAAATTTGTTAAATAAAGAGTAAAAAAGAAAAAAAACCCGACAATCTTGGTAAATCCGTCCTTGCAGAAAAGAGAACAACATAAAAAAACTCAAAAGTAACAGCCCATCGCAAGCGATAGATGGCATGCGATATGTTATGCGAGATATAGCATACCATCTGCCATGAGCGGTCTCCACTTGCGATCTATCGCATACTTTCGATCGCATGCTGTGAACCATCGCACGTCGAGACCTTAAGTAAAGATGAGCAACATTGTCTGTTAGTGAAGCTTATCTAACTATCGATGGCGAATAAAAACCATCGATGGTTATTATGCGGTCCATAAACAGTGAATCTGAATCACCGATCAGCTTGTATGTGTTAGTGAAAATAATGTAGTGTGCAGCACACTGACACGAATTTTCGTAAATCGCCGATCATTCCGTGATGACGAAATTTTTAGAAATCATGGCATGAATCGAGTACCTGCGAATCGCATGAATCGTCTGTGTGGCAAAATTTATTCTTAGGAGAGTGCCGAGCAGTCAACATGTCCACGGAAAAAGAAAATGAGCATGAAATCCTTTTGGAATTTATTGATGTTTATCGGTCGCTGACTGCTTTGTGGGATGTCAAAAGTAATGACAATGCAGACAAATTTTCTTTTCGCATTTTTCTTTCTCTTTCACTTAGAATTATTGTGATTGCAAATAAAACGTCATCCGTTATAGGCATAGCGATGCGAACTTTACTCGACGGCGGCAACAGAAAAATGAATGAATGCAGGAATTTGAATCGAATGTATGTCAGAGCATCGATCACACACGTACAGGGCTGATCGGCGATTCAAAATCACTGTTTATGGACCGCATTAAAAATAGAAACTATCGATAGTATCGATAGTACCATCGATAGTTTTGCAGCTCTACTGGCAACCGTGATTGCGGCGTTTGAATATTTTGGGATACTGTAAACGTAGATCCAAAAATCAAGCGAGCATTAGTTATGCCATCTTTAAGAAGTACCTTAGTAGCAATATCTGCAGAGCTCCAAACAGACAGAATCCAAACACGCAATAAAGCAGCAGAACAATTGGATAAATTATTAAAGGATGCCAAGATCGAAGTAATCGAGCTTTTTCGGCAATCATCTTCAGAATTTTCATGCACGGATCTATTTAAATGTGTAATTAGGGCTATAATTGCGGTAAGTTTTATGTTTAAGTCATAAGTTTGCAGAAAATTAATGTTCTTCAGTACAGCATTCCTTAAAGGTGGAGGAAAGTCATGACGAGAAGACCGCTCAACTACTCCGTAACAAAAATTTCGTGTATAGAGGCATCGTAACAAATCTTGTAGATTTCCACTTAGAAGGTATAATGTCTTCTTCCTGCACCATAAAAGTTCAACTCAATTTTTTATCCTCAGGTGAAAACTACTTTCTTTCAAAGTCATGTTTGCTAACATCTTTTGTTGATGGGTTTGAATCCCGTTGCACATTAAAAAACTTTGGTACTACATTTCTTGATTTGCTAGAGAGAGGAATTTACAAAACACCTTCATATATTCGAGAACTTAAATTGAATGAATATAGTAGTAAGTAGCTAACAAAATTCATTTTTTTTTTATATGCCTGCAGTCTGTAATTTATTATTTCTAGGGATTTTATCATATCTCTTTGAAGCTAGCGTTGACGATGATACACTACGATTTGGAGTCTTGAGTGCAATTATTAAAACTATTCAAATTGCTATTGAGCATGTTCAAATTGGTTCTGATTTGATTGATTATTTGCCAGAAATTTCAACATTCGCTAAAAGAGCAAAGTTGGAACAACGCAGAGCAGATGTTATCAAGATATTTTATATATTCGTTTCACAGGTAAGTGATAAAGTTATTTCAATTGTTAACTTTACCAATCGTACAAACCATATGAAATTTATTTTTCTTTTCTATCGGGCATGTGATTGGATTCCCTTTCCCCAAAAAGCGGCTATACGATAAAGTTTTCGAATTAAAAAATTTCTAACATATTTAAATTCCCGAGTTTTTATTTCAATTTCCCGGGGAAATGAATTCCCGGGAATCCAATCACACACCTGTATGTCTAAAAAAAGCTCACATACAAATTTATACTGATTGATATTCCAACAACTTGTCTTATTTAACAGTTCAAAATGATTTTTGCATTAATATTCGAGGATGGAATTTTTGTATTCCCCCTGAGACAGTCTTCAATTTGAGACAATATTCTCATATTATTTCCCGATATTGATGAGAATTTCTAATATCATGCTGAGAAAAGACATTAAATGTGGTTTGAAAATGTGGTATTAAGTGGACCTTCTGGTCTAGAGCACGAAAATTAAGGGTATTCTCATGATTTTTTCTTGGTATAAAGCCAAATAAAAAACTGGTTTTTAAGTTTGCAGGATTATTGTTTTATTTATTGACAATCCGAAAAAAATGTATTTTTTTTTTTTTTCTATTTTAAAAATGGCGGCGAAATAGACGCTTTTTTTAAAAAGTAACACCATGGCGTACACGATTTCGTAAGTTCGGGTTATCCGAAAAAAAAAATTTATTATTAATCAGAATAGATGATGCGGCTTTCGGGTGAGCTACAAAAAAAAAAAAAAACAAATGGCGCATTTTTTAATTTAACACATAAAAAAACGCCCTTTTTTGACCATTTTTTTAATGAAAAAATATGAAGTTCTTGAAATAAAATTTTGATTGTAGTTCACCCGATAGCCATTGATGTTGTATATAACATATAAAAATTTCAGACGAATCGGTTCGAAGGTTTTTTTGTTTTCATGTACGCCATTTCAAAAAAAGTTGTTTTGGGATAAACGCGTTCAAAGTTGCTTTGATCAAGCGCGCTGCCTGCTGTCTCCACCTACTAAAACGACTGTAGCAAATAAAATATTGTCAACATATTCACGAAACTTTTCCAGCATATTCTTATAAGTCTATTCTTCCGAAATATATTCAAAAGAAAAAAAATCTATTTTCAAAAAATTCTAGACCAGAAGGTCCCCTTAATGGTCGATATTTCAACGATCTTAAAGATATGCTGACGAAGTATCAAACGCATTTACCGTTTTAATGTTCCTTGTCAACGGCTCGTTTCTGTGACCACCGCACTTAGCATTTTGTTTAAAAAATATTATGTAAACATTAGAAGGAAATGCTAGGTGTCGAAGACAATTTCCTCTTTTTAATGAAGTAAACTTTAAACCTTCGAAATATATGAAATAAAGAGTGACTTCAGTTGCCGTCTGAACACAGCTTAATCCGGTTGTTTCTTTTATTCAGCCTTACATAAATTGAGTCCTTTTCAAACTTATCACATGGCGATCGTGGCATTAAGCCTAGCCGAACTTTGAAAAAAATAAAAAAGGAAACCTGAAAAAGTGACGAATTTAAATGGAAATAAATTGTGAAAATCAAAATCAAATATGAAATAAAAACGAAAAAACAGCTAAAATTTATTTTTTGAAAAAATTCAAAGCCAAAATCCTGTTTTGTGATATTTTTTTCACATGAGAACAAACTCCACCTCTTAAAGTAACCGAAAATTTTAAATATGTCGTGGTTTAAAAAAGCAATAAATGCTATTATTATTTTAATACCCGGTTACGAAATCAGAAAAGAAGTTCACGAAAACAAAGAAATTTTCAGATATGGTGAAGTACCAATAACCATGAAGAACAGAAAGATAATCATGAACAATTAAACATTATACTTCTCGCCATTTACCTCTGTGAAGTTAGCACCCCAACATTAAAAAATTTTAAATTTATCAATTGGAATCGATTGACCATCGTTTGACCACTATTGCCCACTAAAAATTTTCGTTTGCCCACCTTTTAAACAAAAGTTTTTGAAAACAACTTTTCGGGGGCTAACTTCACACTAGCCCGCGCTTTTCGAAAAACGTGTTTAGACAAATTAATATTAATAATAGGGCTATGAAAACGTTTGACCATCTCGAGAAAACGTTTGACCACCCTGAAAACATTAAAAATTTTGCATAAAAAAAAATTTTTTTAATATATAAAAAAAAAATTTTATAACTCTAAAATGACTTCCAAAAACGTAACTGTGCAAAATTGACAAATGGTTGTGAAAGAAGATCGATTGACCTCTATTTCCCACCAAAAATGTTCGTTTGCCCACCTTTTAAACGAAAGTTATTGACAAAAAACTTTTCGGGGGCGAAATTCACACTACCCCCGATATTGGAAAAAACGCATCTGACCGAGTAAATTTCATTGAAACACATTTCTCACGATTGACCATTGTTTCTAATCGTCCGATTAACATTGTCCACCAAAAATTTTCGTTTGCCCACCTTTTTAACGAAAGTTATTGACAAAAAACTTTTCGGGGGCGAAATTCACACTAGCCCCGATATTGGAAAAAACGCATCTGACCGCGTAAATTTCATTGAAACACATTTCTCACGATTGACCATTGTTTCTAATCGTCCGATTAACATTGTCCACCAAAAATTTTCGTTTGCCCACCTTTTTAACGAAAGTTATTGACAAAAAACTTTTCGGAGGCGAAATTTAATCTGGACCCCGTTAACAAAGACCTGTGAGAAGTTGGCCCAAAAACTTTTTTAAATAGTTTCAAAAAAATTTAGGTGAATGACCATTTTTTGACCACCCCCCAAAGGGGGCAAAATTTTTGAACTTTTTTGGGCCAACTTCACGCAGCCCAAAAAAAATTTTTTTTCAATTGAAATAGCTTTTCAAAAGGCCCTTTTCTTGGCTCTAATGACCACCCCTTATCTTTTTTTGACCACCCCTAGAAATCGAGATTTTTTAGTTTTCCCCCAAATCACTCGAAGTAAGCAGAAACATCCCTATAGTACCCTATACAAAGTTTTTTTTTTAATTTGAAATAGGTTTTCAGAATGACCATTTCATGGCCTCCAATGGTCATCCCGTAACTTTTTTTGACCACCCCCACAAATCCGAGAAATCCAGATTTTTCAATTTTCACTCAAAATGATTATCTTTGAAGGCACTCTGAGTAAAAGAGTCTAACAATAAGTCATAGAATCTAATATGTACTTCCACGTTAATTACATTTCATGAAGCATTATTAAACTTAATAATACGTATATAAATGTAATTACTTCTATGTTACGGGCCTCAGATAAGGAAACCTGGGCTTTAATCCGGATATCAGTGGAATTGATGATGTGCCGGTTCATTTTAATGGAAAAAGTGCAAGGAAGCATAACGAGAGGATAAAGAGAATTCGTAGGAAGTGGAAATGGAAAGCTGCGTTGAACAATTTTCAAGCAGTGAGTCTTTGGAATTCGACTTTTGTAAGTTTTGATACAGGAATTATCATTCGAGGATCGAGTTGGTGCAATGGACTGCACTATCTTTACGCGACTTATTTTGATATAGGAATATTGTTCGAGGATTGAGTTTATGCAATAGACCGCATTATATTTACACGGCTTAATACTGTATGAACGAGGTAAGCGGAGGACTGCTAGAGACCAGATTGGATTGCTGGTCGGTCGTTTCTTTTTAATCTTGAGCGAGAAGATGTAGTTGCAAGTCCTCTAGCGAGAGGATTTATATGAGTTTCCAGTTTATGATAATATTTTAGTTTGGCCGTTGTAAATTCGCATTTAACCATCTCTATGTTGAGGTCTCTATGGATGTGTTCGTTTTAACAAACCAAGGTGCTCCCGTAAAGATCTAAGAATTTTTGATTGTGCTCTTTGAAGTATATCGATATTTGATGCGCTGGCGTTTCCATACAGTTGTAAACCGTACAGCCATATCGGTTTTATGACTTGATTATATAAGAGGATTTTATAGTCAAGTTTTATAGGGAAGCGACTATTCATTAGCCAGTGCAGACTAACAGCTTGAGTTTCATTTGTACGCCAATTCAGTCTGCTATCCAAGTGAAATCCGAGATAAGTTACTTCTTCAACTTTAGGGATTCGAGTGTTGTTTAAGTATACGTCTGGAGCGATACCTCTATTTAGTAAATGTTATGTGATGAGATTTTTGTTCGTTGACATTAATACGCCAGCGAGATAGCCAAGTTTGGATTTCATTCAAATGCGTTTGGAGCTGGTTGGCCGCTATCATCACGTTCTTGTGTCTACTTAAGAATGCTGTATCATCGGCAAACGTCAATGTGACAAGATGCTGACTGATAGGAATGTCGGCTGTAAATATAAGATATAAGAATGGACCCGCAACACTCCCTTGCGGGACTCCGGCATTAATTTCAAATTCTTTTGTTATAATTGAATTTTGTTTAACTTGACATCTTCTATTGTTCAAGTAAGATTCTAGAACTGCATGTACGTTTTGTGGAAGAAAATGTCTAATTTTATATCTAAGCCCATCATGCCAAACTTTGTCGAATGCTTGCTGAACATCTAAAAATACCGCAGTGCAGTACTCACGTTGTCGTATGCAGTTCTAATTTCATGTGTGATTCGATTTACTTGCTCAATTGTGCCGTGTTTTTCCCTAAATCCAAACTGGTGAGAGGGAATTATGTTTTGCTGTAGCACAAATGGCGACAATTTTAAAATCAGAAGCTTTTCGAAAAGTTTGGAAATACAAGGAAGGAGACTAATTGGCCTATATGATGAAGCTTGTGTAGGGTCTTTTCGTGGTTTTCGTACCATTGTAATAACTGATCTCTTCCATTGTTTTGGGAAATATCCATACATTATAATTGCATTGAAAAGGACTGTTAAAAACTATACTGCTACAAAAGGTAAGCATTTTTATCATTTTGGGAGTAATAAAGTCATGCCCTGGAGCTTTTTTGCAGACTAATTTATTCTTGACGACGTCAACTACTTCACTAGGAGTTATTTGAATATTAATTTGCTGATTGTTATCAGGCTGTGGTGGAAGAGGATAGAACCCTTTACTTGGATTCGGTTGGAATACCTTGTTCAGATGCATAGCAAATACTGCGGCCTTATCTTCATCGTTTCGCGCGCACCCACCGTTAGAATCTCTAAGAGGGGATTCTTTTTCGACTGGAGTCTTTAGACATCGGCTTGCTCGCCATAGAGATGTTTTTTGTTATTGCCTCTTGGAGAAAGACTTTGTACAAAGTTATGTTTGTTAAGTTCTTTTTCCTTCAATAGAGCTGGTTTTAGCTTTTTTTCAGCTTCCCTTAGTCTATATTTAGATCCTGGGGATCGGGTTTGTTGCCATTCCCTCCTGCACCTTCTTTTAATAGCTACGAGATGTTCGATTTCAGTATTTGTCAATGGATTCGTTTCTTTATGGATATAATTTGGCGTAGAATTTTCTGCTGCTATGGATAGCATTGTACTATTGTAGTATTGGGATTTGTTAACCTGTGTGGAAACTCAGCTACAGTTGGTCTTTCTTTCAAAAGGAATATCACTGGGGATGATCAGAGGAGAGGTCAAATGCTACTTGAGCTGATATGGATTCTCTTTTGATGCCCCTTAAAATGCCAAAATCTATAAGGTATGGGATTTTATTTGGATCTGTTGGCCAGTATGTAGGTTGTCTAGGTGATACAAAGTCGAAATTATTGCTCCTATTGGTGATTACCCTGTATAATTGTGATCCCTTTGGATTGCAAAGACGGGAACCCCAAAAGGGATGCTTTGCATTACAATCGCCAGCGGCTATAATTTTATCACCTAGAGTGTTGAAAAAATCTATAAACATACTTTCAGTTATATTAAAGCGAGGAGGGCAGTATACTGATGAAACTGTCAAATTTTTATTGTTAAGTTGTACATTTATTTTATACGATTGGATAAAAGCGGTTGCATACGATCCCATATGGACATGCCTAATTCTATTACGAATAAGAATGCCTGTACTACCATGTGCTTTGCCATCTGGGTGGTTTGTTTGGTAAAATATGTATCCAGGAATTTTAAAAAAACATTTATTGGTTAAATGAGTTTTTGGAGAGAAGCATTACATCAACAGCTTCTCGAATTAAAAAATTTTGATTTTCTTGCTTATGCCGACTTAAGCCGTTTGAGTTCCATGCACAAATTTTTAAACTGGTCATATTTTAGATAAAAGAGCTGTCAATAACTTACTCAGCATTTGCACAATACTATCGAGAGAACTTTGCATTTCCTGCATGAACTGAGAAATGCTTTGAGTAAGAGTTGAAATCATCAACTCAAGATTGCTATGTGAGTGTGAAGGTGAGTACTGGTTGGATGGAATTCCCGATTTCAACGCGTTGGCGTAGGATATACCTGGTGTAAAAGGAGCCGTAGCGATATTCGGAGATGGCGCCGTTTCAGGGAGAAAAATATTTCCAATTGGATTGCGAACTAATTGGTTTCGAATATCTAGACGCTGCTTAAGATTTTTATAAACTGGGCAGCCACGGTAATTTGCAGTATGATTTCCCTGGCAGTTGCTACATTTAACTAAGTTGTGATCGTTTTGAGTTTTTTTATTGCATACTGAACTGTGTGTAGTTCGCCACATATAACACACACTGTACGCAGAGTACAGTAGGTTTTGGTATGGCCGAATTCTTGGCAATTGTTGCATTGGACAGGCCCATTTCGTTTGTGCGGCTCTTCAACACTTATTTTGCGATGCAATAGGTAACAGGTTGGCTGATAAGTCCCCGTCTAACAAAGAAAAACACATGATTTTTTTGTTCAAAATTCGTTTTTATTATTCAACATAGTTCCCTTCAAAGCGATACAACGATTATAACGACCTTCCAATTTTTTTGATACCATTTTGGTAGTACTCCTTCTGTTTTGCCTCAAAAAAGGCCTCAGTTTCGGCGATCACCTCTTCATTGCAGCCAAATTTTTCCCTGCGAGCAACCTTTTGAGGTCTGAGAGACAAGAAAAAGTCGCTGGGGGCCAGATCTGAAGAATACGGTGGGTGGGAAGCAATTCGAAGCCTAATTCATGAATTTTTGCCATCGTTCTCAATGACTTGTGGCACGGTGCGTTGTCTTTGTGGAACAACACTTTTTTCCTCTTCATATGGGGCCGTTTTGCAGCGATTTCGACCTTCAAACGCTCCAATAACGACATAATATCCGCCAATATTACACGTGTTTTCTTCACACATCAGCAAAGCCCAGTTTTCGGTATCCGAGGCCCGCAATGAACTTATTACTAAGTCATAAATCTTTTCAATTAAGAAATTGCTTTGTGATTTGTAATATTGTCCAATTAGGTGTAAGATTTAAAAACTTATTGCTAGACCCTATATTAGAGGAGTGATCCAATAAATAATAAAACGTTTTAAAAAAAAAAAAAAAAAAAAAAAACTTTTCGTTGCTCAATAAAACTCAAAATGTCCCGTGAATTTGGAAAAGTCCTCACACAAGTGGCATTGAACCGATGAAATATTTTGCTCTGTTGTTTTTTGAAAAACATGAAAAGGTGAGACGTATAGATTTCAGTTGATTTGATGACGCTATAGGATTATTTTTGATATCAAAAATCCAAATCCAAAATATCCTAGGAATAAGGAGCCATAAAAATGTTTTTATCTTCGCACAGAAAATAAAATGTATTAAAAACTACGAAAGAATTTCGTAGTTGGGTTTACGATAGATTTGCGTACAATGTACGAAATTTTCGTATGTAATACGAATTTTTCGTGACAAAAAAATTCATAAAAATCTGATGCTACGAATCATTCGTAAATTAAACGAAAATGGTTTCGTAATCGAAAATACGGACATTTTTTCTTCATGGTACGAAAATTGAGTACATACTACGAAACAATTTCGTAATTTGTGAAGCGCACTTTATTTACAAATCCTTTCGTGCATATTTTGAAAGCATTCGTGTTATATAAAAATGCCTTAGGCCAATATTACCAAACATATTTAAAAAAATTTTTAAATTAAATTAAAAATTTTTTTTATTTTAAATTTCATTTTCAATATGCAACTTTTTTAAGTATAGCAAAATGTGGCAGCACGCTCCACTGTCAGGGTAGTCAGTCAAATTCACGAATGATTGAAATATTATTTTAGAGCATGGAGCCGTGTGCGCGCGCGATTTTTCATCAGTCTCATATCGCTGTAGTCCGTATCCATAAATTTAAAAGCTTTGGTTGTTTCGTTTTGCGCAGATTTTTTTCCGTAAAATTTTAGAATGAACGTAATCAGCTGTTTTTCTACCACACGAAACAGGGCTGTTACCATATCTTAAAAAAAAAACTTAAGCGACCTGCTGGGGTAGTTTAAAATTTCTTAAAAAATATTTTAAAAATTTCGTTGGTGAAAATGAAAATCAGATTTTATTTTTAAAATTTTTTTAAATATGCTTGGTAATATTGGCCCTTAAAGAAGTACAAAAGCCATATCTAAAATGTACGAAACCGTCAGTACGAAAGTTAGTACGAAAGTTGGTACGAAAGTCACCAAATCAATGCTTTCTTCTTCTTAAATTTACGAATATTTTTGTAAAATCAACGAAATCCTTTGTACTTTGTTATTTCATAATCTAGCTTGCTTTGCAAAATAAGTGATTTGGAACTGTTCCGTTTAAATCATACGCATGCATAAAAAGAAGGATTAAAAGGTTTTAATTAAATTGAAAAAACTGCTACGTTTCAACGCAGCTAAGTTTCTAATCAGGGACGTGAACTGGTTTTGAACCGAACCGGTTTTGAACCGGAAACCTCTTTTATCTGCTCATGAACTGAACCATTAACCGAACCGAAGTTTTTCACACTTGTTTGAACCGAACCGAAAACCGAGATCCTTTTTGTAAAGGTCCAGGTTTTTAATTTTTTCCTGCAATCATTCACAGTGGTCACTCCCATAGGCCAAAAATAAAAAATCTCGAAGTTGAAATTCTTATGAAATTAGTCACTAACTAATTGACTTACAGACGTCAAATTTTGACACGAATCATTTGAAGGTTGCCACTATATAAAAATAATATGCATTTAATACTAGCGACGCAATCTATGTGTCAGACCGGGGACTTATCAGCCAACCTGTTACATCAACTTATATTAGGTGTAGTTAAAAAGAAATCCATTATTTTTCCAATAGATGGCGTTATTTATCTGCATCTCGCGTTGTATAAGTCCGATCGTGTTCCGCTAGGGGGCATTAGAAAGATGACAGTTCCTACTAAAAAATCTTTTTTGACACTTTTTGATTGATTGATTCAGTTTTGTTTGAGAGCTTGTCAAAGATGGACATCAGCAAAGAGAAAATTCGCTACATTTTACAGTTTTTTCTTCGATAAGGGAGAAAACGCAAGCCAGGCGGCTAAAAATGTGAATAGCGTTTATGGACCTGATACTGTAACAGCCAATCATGCGCAATTTTGGTTTCGTCGATTCCGTTCCGGTAACTTCGATGTCAAGGATGCCCCACGCACTGGAAGGCCAATTGTCGAAAATGTCGATAAAATCATGGAAATATCGAGTTCCGACCGTCATGTTAGCACTGTTTCGATTGCTAAAGAGCTAAAGATTGCACAAAAACCCGTTTGGAACCATTTGAATAAGGCTGGATACACAAAGAAGCTCGATATATGGGTGCCACACGAGTTAACGCAAAAAAACCTCATAGACCGAATTTTCCATCTGCGAATCGCTGCTGAACCGCAACAAAATCGACCCTTTTCTGAAGCGGTTGGTACTGATGATGAAAAGTGGTCACTTACGACAACGTCAAGCGAAAACGGTCGTGGTCGAAACACGGTGAGAACCGGCGGAAACGGTGGCCAAGCCAGATTGACGGCCAGGAAGGTTTTGCTGTGTGTTTGGTGGGATTGGCAGGGAATTATCTACTATGAGCTGCTCCCATACGGGCAAAACTTGTAACTCGGAACTCTACTGTCAACAATTGGACCGTCTGAAGGAAGCAATCGCCCATAAGCGGCCAGCTTTGGCCAATAGGAGAGGAATTGTGTTCCATCAGGACAACGCCAGGCCACACACATCGATAGTGACTCGCCAGAAGCTCCGGGAGTATTGGTTGGGAGGTTCTTCTGCATCCACCTTATAGTCCGGACCTGGCACCAAGTGATTACCATCTGTTCCTGTCCATGGCGAACAATTTTGCTGGTGAAACATTCGCTTCAAGAGAGGCTTCTGAAATTCGACTGTCTCAATTTTTTGCTAATAGGAACGAGGGCTTCTATGAGAGAGGCATAATGAAATTACCTTTAAAAGGAAACAAGTTATCGAACAAAAAGGCGCATATTTGACCTAAATCGGGTCATTCTAACTATCTTAAATAAAGCCCTCAATTTAATGCAAAAATAATGGATTTCTTTTTACTACACCTAATATATAGGGTGGCTTTCGTTGTTTTTAAGCGTAAATTTGTCTGGGAGAAGATCAACTTTAAACATTGGTTGCGGTACCTTATCTTTATTTATTATGTTTATAACTGCCCTAGCGTGGAAGCTCTTTTCGCCGAGAGCATTTTTTATTTCATTTGTATCAACATCTGCTTCAATACTTTTGATAACTAACTGTAATGCCCTTGCTACTTTTTAACTGATATGTATAAAATTTTTTTTTGCCTCTTCAAATTGTTTCACTACTTTACGATAGCTTACTTCAGTATCAGCTTGAATTTTTGTTTCATGTATGTTCCCTTTAGTTAGGGGAACAACATGAAATTTATTATTGCCTAAGAGGCGAGCTAAACTTGCAACAAGCGCATTAGAGCTAAGCTCATGCAAATAAATTGGAGGCGGTTTAATTTCTTTAATTGGCTGATTTTCAGATGAATTCTCATTCGAATCAGCTAGTGGAGCAAAACGGTTTCCAGATAGAGTATTGGGGCGGATGGATGGATTTTCAGTTTTATTAACTTTAGACCTATTGGCACTTGTTCCTACTTGGCTTCTTTTCCTTTTCGTTATACTAATATAGCGATGCATACCGATTAGCACCGCCTGCTGCTCAATTGGTTTAGTTACCTTTTTATTATGCTCAATAACTGAATCGGCACCTGCGTTACCTGAGTGTGATGTGTTGTTTGTTGTTGAAGCGCCAATCTTAGAAGATGTAGCTGGATCAGATAATACGCTTTTATCTGCGTTAGTAGAGAACTTTTCTTTTGTTAAAATGGAATTTATTCCGCTGGTAGAGTGTGACCGTTGCCTTTGGAAATGGTTTTTTAGTACTGAAAATTTACTTCCATCGAGAATTTCTTCATCACAAAGAAAGTGTTTGCTGGGTAGCTGTCGAATTTGATTTACAGCATCATCTGTTTCTGAAATAACCGATTGGACGTTAGTGGTAGCACTAGATGTGGGTGAGTGGCTTATTGGCATCACTCAGGTGGTTCGAGAATGAGCTGGCAGCTGATTAAGCTGCTGCAACAGCTGTCTCTCTCTGATTTCCAGCCGCAAGCGGGACGCTTTATGTATGTATGTACGTAATATTTATCTTTGTTGAAACTATTTTTGGTTTTTATATTTTTTCACTTCACCGATGTCCGAGCGACTCGCCAGCTACACGCAGTTACTCGCGAGAAAAGCACAAACAAAGCTGAAACTTTTGGTTTATCTAATACGATTACTATTTTTCCGATTATTGTTTATTAAAAAGGAGCGACTTCAAAACACAGCCACACGCAGCGAAAGCAACAGCTGTTTTTGTTCGAATTAATTAAATGTCGAAAAATTTACATACGAGAAGAGATGCTCTCTATAAAGCTGCAAAAAGAATTTTAAAAGGAAAGTTATCAGCTAGTCCAGAAAAATTAAATGAGTACAAGGAGGACTTAATAGAAACGTACAATCAGTATATGTATAAAGCTAGCCTGGAATATTGTTTAGTGAATCAGACAATGAGGATAGAGAAAATATCATAAGCCAGGTGAGCAGATGCAGAGACAGATGCCTCAGATGTGTGGGTAGATTGGACTTGAATTGTGAAAGTCTTGTTAACATTTTGGGTTTAGCCACTAGAACCTTGCCAGATTTCGATGGTAACCCGATAATTTGAGCAGTTTTATAGACGCACTTGAACTCTTGGAATTGGTTAAGGAAGTTCATGAAGATTGGCAAACGAATTAAAAAATTAAGGTGCTGATTATGTATGGCAACCAAAAAAGTTGAGTTGCCTCAGAGGCAACCGAACTATTAAAGCAACCGAACAGAAATTGC
>JAIPUU010001024.1:0-32500 GCA_020466095.1 Chlorops oryzae
GTAATTTTTTTGCAAAAAGTATATTATAGTTTATAAACTGACAAGTTACAGATCCAATGGTAAGATTCTATGTATGTATATGTATTACAGGAGGTGCCTCATTAGCTAGGGGCCGAATTACTGGAGATCCACGCTATTGACAAATAGATTTATTCGAATTCAATTGAGTTTTAGCTTTTACTATATTTGTTCATTTTTGAAGTTCTCCTTGAAAGAAATATACATTTTTTTGAAGCTACATATTTATATAGGTACCTATAATTTTTTTTATGCTTTAATTTTGTTTTCCTTGAACAAAAATTGGGGCCAGCAAGAAGCAAGTTTGAGAAAACGATAAAAATTTATTCCCAGACTGAAATGTGAAAATTTATTGCTCCCCAGAATCGCATCAGGTTCCAAAAATATGCATAAAAGATTGCAAAAATAAAATAAAGAAATTATTTTGATGTTTGTTTTGATTTTTTTTTTTTATAAATTTTTATTTTTTGGGTAGAAAGCAATAACCGCAGCTCTTGAGTTGCCTTTTGAATTGAGTGCATTCAATATGAAGCTTGAAATGCGTGCGGCCAAAAGAAATTAATTTAAGTCCGAAATTGCATGAAGTTAATTAAAGCTGGTACTGTCTTCAGCTTCGATATTTCGAATCGCATCAAAGGATGGGATATTGGAAGCTCTCATTTTTATAAATCGATTAAGGGACATAAAAGTCGATAGGTAGAAGGCGGTGTTGGCCTTTTAAAGTCCCTCTGTGCTTAAGTTGCCACGACATAATTTCAAACGTAAAGGAAAGCTGCTTGAAGACCACTTTTGGCTTTCTTTCGATAATTCGGATTCAAACTTTATAGAAAAAAGAGGGGATTTATTTCGTTAAAGCGTAGCCTGAAAGTACAAGAATAAAGGGTTATACTTAGCACTATAAGCATAGTGATTTGGCCCCCGAAGCTTATTTCGACGAAAGTTCTTTTGCTGTTTAGGTCAATGAAAAAAATTCCATTTGCGCCGAGTTTTTACTCTCTATCTCCTATAGTCCTTGAATATCATTGAAAAATTGTTTTTTAAAGCAATTTTTAAAAATCATATCTAAGACAATTCTAGGTATAAAATTTTCATTCAAAAGCCTATATATGGAAAAGCATTCAGAAATTATAAAAAAATTATAAAAATATTTTTCAAGCAGTTTTGCTAAAACCAATACATGCTCCCGTGGAAGGATGTTCTTTCATGACAATTTTTTTATTTTTCCAGAAGTGGTACAACTTACGCAAAATACATGAAAATAGAGTTTTTTTGCCAGGATTAAGTATGTTAGTTTCATACACGCAGCTGGGTGCAACATAAGGAACTTAAAAAAAAGAAAATAAAAAAGAGTGTTGCATACTTCTCGGGTTAAACCGTGATTGATATGCACCATAAGGAAAATGTCAAAAAAAACAAAAAACAAAATTGTAGGCAATGCCGATGCCACACTTGAATCCTACAAACTCCAATTTGTTGGAAGCGATTTCAAGATGCCTAGGACTCCATTACGCTGATAAGCGAGATTTGAGTACCAAATGACGTCATAAGTGCAGGGAACGTCAACAACTCTGGAATTCTACCAACAAGTTTATTCTCACCTTTAACTTATTCTTAATAAAATACCCTGTATGGAAGTGGAACCTTTTAACTGACCCCTACCGCGATATGGCTCTCGATACATTTATAAGAGTGCTAAATGGAGATCTTCCCAAGCTTTTGTTCTATAATTTTCCTTCAATGGAACTTTCATAAAAATAATTTTGTACTTACTTTAATCCGCTATATAGCAGATTATGCTGGTTCTACATTTATTACGAATCGTGAAGCGATTGGTTAGGTTAGATTAGGTTACTTGGGCTGTCTTATACAGACACACTTAGACCTAAGATCCGTTGTGATACCCTATAGAGGTGAACACCTATCTCTAGAACTATTTGAGCCAGCAATGAAGCCGGCAATTTGGGTAAGATTTATCGGGTCTAAGTCTCTTGGGGATTGGATAAAATATTGTTCTAAATAAAAGAATCTCTTTCTTGCAAACGCAGGGCATTGCAGTAATAGGTGTAATGGAGATTCTTCTTCCTCATGTACTTGGCAGTATCTGCAATAAAGGGATGTCCTACTTTGTAGTCTCATCGCGTGAGCCCCCAGTGGACAGTGACCAGTGATGATTCCGACTGTCGCCGATAGGTTGGATCGGAAGAGTTGTATCGTGAAGTGATGCTGCCATTTGAGCTTGATAAACTCTCTTCAGACATTAAAAGACACCATTTCGATCCAAAGACATCCCCTACTAGTACTGCTTTATTCCTTATAAAAAAATGTGTGCAACCGCTGTAGGGCCGGCTTCAATAGTGTTCGCCACCAACAGCGTCGATGTAACCTCAAATTCAAGCATCAAACTCAAGCCCTCTCGTCGCCATGTCGTCATGACACAATGCAATATGGTCGCGAAAAGTCATTCGTCTAACTCATTTAAATTTAATAACCGACATTCGAGAGCAAATCTTAACTCGGCAAACTGAACCTGAACCTACTTTTAATGACTTTTCCACAGAAACGAACTTTACTCAATCTAAGTTGCATGACTGAACCGGATGACATAATTTAAGTAATCAAGCAAAATTTGAACAAAAAAAAATTGACTTGGCTGTGCGACGGCTTGACTTAATGCATATTGACTAATGCAAGGGATCAAAGTCAAAGGCCTTAAATGTACTTATGTCAGCGAAGTCAATGTAAATGGATCTAATTTGCGGTTCGGCTTACAAAGAATTGATTACGAAACATTCGGGAGGTTTCTGTGGCCCAGTTTTTCTTAATTGAGGCTGTCTATACAGAGTGTCCCGTGCGAAAGTGTTTTTTTTTTAAAGGGATGGTAGGGGAGGCCAAGATGACTATAAAATCGTACAGGCGGTGAGGGTCGAAAAATGCAGTCCTGAGGAGATATAAGGCATTAAAAATTTAAAGCAGGACGTCGAGAAAAAAAATTCTCCCACGACAATGGTTTATCGTAGGAAAAAAAAAACTGTAATGCGGTTTGAAAACCAATTGTATGGGCTTTTAGGCAAAATAAAATTGATGGCAAAAATTTGAGCCATTGAAGGAAAATAAACGGTCAAAGTCAAAACTCCTGAAAAAACTTCAAATTTTTTTTACTTTGAAAGCCATTTTGGTATGAAAAAGGTCCTATTAGCACATGCTTTTCTAATTTTTTTTCGAAACTGCAGGCGATTTCCTTTAAAACCGTTGTGCATATGCTAAACCTTATTTGCGGTTTAACCATAAAAAAAGGGATTAAAAACTATAAACCATTATCGTGGGAGAATTTATTTTCTCGACTTCCTGCTTAAAATCTTAAACTCCTCAGGGGTGTATTTGCGACCCCCAAATCTTGTACGATTTTTTGTTCATCTTGGCTTCCTTTACCATCCCTATAAAAAAATCACTTCGCAACGGGACACCCTGTAGAAGGCACAAACCTATCTCTTACCGAATATGAATGAATCGGAATTTGACTGGCTTTGGCGGTCACATTGAAATCGAACGTGTAAAGTTTTTTAAAGCGCCCAAATAGCATGCCAATGTGAAAAGTTTTGTCCCAAAATTATACAATTGCCCGTTAGCACGCGCCACTTAAACATTATAATAACGGCAATGACTCATTGTTAATTTCGATTGAGGGCCTAATAACTTTTTGTGTCCTCGTTCAATAACCTCTTGCATAAAGTATTCGTTTAAAAGAAATATTTATAAGGAGCTATGTATGTATATACATACATATATACATATAAAAAAAAACATTATGACCAAAATTGCCATCCGAAACGGTTACTGAACGATTCCCATAAGCACGTACACAGTTAGGGCCTCTTTTGTAGCAAACTGTCCAGTAACCGGCGGCAAGAGGAATGAGAAATTATCGCTAGAAAAACTCAACTCCCCCAATGCACCGGAAGGGGCGCGGTCGAAAAGCCTTTCGATGTCTTCCAACTATGTGTTGTGCTCTCAATGATTTTCAAGCACTCTTGGCCGTTGGTATATGTCTTGCGTATGTCGGTTATGTCAGTACATTTATATTATCGTTCCAAAAGCATATTCTTCCAGGTAACCGCAACGCAGCCAAATGCACTCCGACTACTTTATATTCAGCTCATTCCTTTGACTCAACCGTATCTTCGTTAAGTCGAGAGTCGTGTTTCCTCTTCCACGAAAATTGAGTGTTGAGTTTTTCTCGATGCCTCTCGTCTGTGCGTCCATGGCTGTGGAAAAAAAAAATGAGGACATATACAATAAATATTTAATACTCTTAATCTTAGCTGTCTGCCTCAGTAGCCGTTGCGGTCGAACGTTTCACCAAAACCATCGAATACTATGTACATGCATCGGTTCTTTCTCGTTTCGTTAAGTAACGATTTTCATTTTCGTATAAGAATCGTAGCTGCTTGCTTTGGGTCTTTTCATCGGATTTAAGTTTGAAATGAAAATGAAGTTACATATATATTTTTTGAATTTTTGAAAAATTTTATTTTTTTTATTTAGTTTTTTAGTTTTCGACCTTAGTGTAGGTACATGTGTAGACGCTTTCCGATTGGGCCTTCAATCGTGCTCAGACCCTTCTCAAATTTCATCGACACAAAATGACATATTTTCAATGAAGACTGGCCCTTCGAACTAGCCAAAAAAAAAAACGAATTTTAAAGCATTGTTCGAAAAGTTTAAAAGACTTTTTTACAAATAAATTTAAATAATTTTCTTTTCTTCGAAGAATCGAAAAGAATTTACTCTCATTATTTTTATCCCCCTTGATTTTTCAGACGTTCATTCTTGACTTTCAGAATTTTTGGCTAAACTTTTCTCTAATTATGTCTCACACATAAAAGTGCTTTATTAAGAAATCCGGTTCTATTTTGGTGATCAACTTTTTAAAAGAATTTTGTTTACTGACACTTATTCTACGGTCTCTGCCCATTAAAATTACTTAAGTTCAGTAGAGCGACGTGACTTGCATACAGATTTTCTTGGACTTTCTACCAATCAGTTTTGGTATATGAATATGTAAAACATAGCAGTATTAATGTGCTAATTTTCTTTTCTTTTTAAGAATTTTATTCTTGCTGGAAAAGATACGATTAGACATATTATGAATTTAAATTCAGTTTCTAGTAGTGCCCTTAAATTGGTAATTTCCCTTAAAAATCCAATGAGGAGATTATAACTTTGTCTTTAATTCATTGAACCTTCTTTTTATTCGTTAAAGTTGTTTAATCATTTAACGGTTTTACGCTTAAGGGACAAATCTGTCACCACATAATGCTATGTACAACATTGCTATAAATCTTTGAGCTTATGTGAGAACGGCTCTTTCCCTTAAGGGTTAAACATCTGCATATGTAGCTCTGTTTATTTTCAGTACATCTCTTCACGTCTATTCTTTTTCGTCTTGTTGCTAATTAATCAATAACCAAATGAGGGGAGATTTATTCTTAGAGAAATAATTTTGAAACACCTTTATAAACCTTTGAAGATCATCATAGTTTAGTCAACTTACGTGACAAATTTGACTCAAGAGATCATAAATAGTTTGACCAAAAATAATAAAAATCCCACCCTACTTGACGGAGTTTGAGACATCCCCAATTAGTTCTACTACTGGTCCATTATTGGGCTTCATTAACCTAAAAATTAGAGATGGGCGATACCGATGCCGAATATCGATATTTGATCTTCAAAATTGATATCTTGTATCGATATTTGTTAGTCGATATTTATATTTGGTGTTATTTCGCTTAGATATTTAAGGCCGGTATCGAGCAGGCAACAAAACTGTCAAACTGCATATTAAAAAAATTAAAATAGTTATAAGCTTGCTACATAGGTACATAACATATGTAAGTTTTCGCTTTCATTGTGCGAACCCATATCCAGGACAAGCTAAATCAATATCGTGAAAATGACACCAGGGTTGCAATCTTTCCTACTTTTGAGGAAGGGCGGAGACCAGTTTAGTAGGCGGAAAAAAAGTTTGAAACCCAAGAAAATGTTAACAAACCACAGATGATGTTTGGCGCCTGAAATATTTGAAAAACACAACATAGATAGTTTAGCACCTCGTGCTCAATCCCGGCCTTAAATATCCATGCAAAATAACACCAACAAAGGGAACAAAATTTTTTTACTCCATTGAAGGCAAGAAAGCTCAATATAGTTTATATGGAACAAATGTATCCCATTCAGGGAAGACAACAAAACTCGTGGAAGCGAAGAAAATGAATCTCGTTTCAAAAAGTTATCTCAAAATGATATTACGCAACCAATCCTGGACGTAATGTTCGATAATTGAAGTACTTTTAAGGGAAAAATCCCTTATTTAAATATGGCAAAAATGGAAATTTTTATTTGTAGTAATATATCAATGTTTTCTTGTCCTAAATATCGTAGTATCGATGCTTCCTCGAGAAAACCGTTGGGTATCGTAAAATCGATATTTTCTTAGGAGTGACGAGTGCCGATTTCTAATAAAAACTACATCAAAAATTTTAGATAATTTAAAAAACTTTCCATCTATCAAAGAGTTAAAGATCATTGTAGCATATCATATCACAATATAGAGCACATTACTAAGTTAATAGGTTACAAGTAAAATTCTACCACTTATGACTATCGACCCACACTACTAGCACTACTAGTACATATCACATCTTCCTTGCTATTTTGCGGAACACTGCTGAACTTAATTTTAAAGCCTAAAAAGTTGAAAAACTTGTTGAAACCTTGCGGTGAAAGTTCCCAAATTTCGTTGGAATTCATGCATATGTTAATCAAAAACTTTGAACTCCGGTCTCCTCTTTGGGCGTATTCACGCCTCTTCACACCCCTTTTTGCAGTTATGAAAGTTCTGCTTTTAGTATAAAAGAAAAGAAAAAAAAAGAAAACTACAAAAAAATTGTCTGCTAGTCGGCAGCGTCATTGAAATTGTTGTGGGCGCTTTCAATAGTCCTTGGAGCAGGTGACTGAGTTTTGAGCTTTGAGGGAAGGTTATTGGAAGGCATGCTTTTTTACTGCCATTTCGATATTGATGAATTCATGTGCAGTTTAATAATACCTTGTACAACATACGATATTACGGCTATTATGCTGCTGAACATTTTTATTGCCTCTGGAAGGGAGTGAATGGCATTTTTATTATTATTATTTTTATTATTTTGTTTTTTCTTTGTTATCGCACCATCAGAACTCGATTGGAAAATAAATCCATCGTACGCACACACGTAATCTTGTCTCTCAAATGGGTTGTGTGATTGCAATAGTAATAAGTAAGAAATGTGCGTGAGATTTTACGAGAGCACGTAAATGATTAATATTCGAATTAATGAAAAGCCAGCCTTAAATTAAGGACATTGATACACTGAATGCATGTGGGACTTATGGTGCTTGATTGAAAATTTCTTTTCAATTCAAAACATATTAATTCTTATATACACATTTATTTTTACATATTTCTTTTTTCTTCAAAAAAAAAAAAAATAATAATAATAATAATAATAGTCTGAACCCCAATGAGGGGATGTCTCAATAGCCCGAAATATTTTTGTATTCTTAAGCATAACACGTCCTCAAGATTTGTAGAAAAGGAGAATAACACCATGATGGAGCGACCGATAGGTACCAACTTTATTCTCGAATAACAATCGAACGACTTGACTCGAAGACTTTTCTCACTCACCCTCATCCTCGGTGAATTTTTCATTGTTATGCTATCCTTCGAAATCCCCACGGGATAACCAATTTCTCTTCGTTTTCTCATCGCACTACAGCCAATCAAGCAGTGTTCCTTCTCCTTGCGTTACTCCAACAAAATAATCCGAATGAGTCAAGAAATCCACTTTAAATTATTTTCCAAGTCCAAGAGGTTTCCGTCAAAGGGTTTCCTAAGTATTTTCCTCTAGTTAACTGAAGAGGTCCTTCACTTCTTCGAACTGACTCCACTGACCACTTTACTACAAAAAATATTTTTTTCCTCTTTTTTTCACTGTCCATATTGACATTTACGAGTATGTCAAACGCGGCGAGTTGCAGCGTGTGTAAAAATGTCTGCGTCTAAAAATAAAGCCCGGAATGGTAGGTCGGTGTGCGTTGGCCGTAAGTGGCATATGACAACTATTTCAATGAGGTAAGAAACGTACAATGGATATCAAATGTGCTTAAAAATGTATTAAATTGTCAGCAAACATTGTGGGTTGAATGGCAATTTCCGTTGCCGAAAAGGAAAAACAAAAAGAAAATGCCACTAGAAAAATTGTTTTTAAATTCATATGAAAATATTTACAAACAATTTGGGAAGTGTTTTGGAAGCGTGTTGACGTTGATGTTTTGGAAAGAAGTTTCTAAACATTGCCGCAAATTCAATCAATGAACTTTTAACGAAACTTTCGATGAAAGAGTTTTCTTTTCTTTTTTCTTTTTTTTTTTGGTTTTTCTTTCTCATAACAGCATCAATTGCACGAAAGTTGTTCCTTGAAATATGGAAATCGGAAATTCTCAATTCAATGAGAAAAAATGTTCGGACTTTGTCTTCTGGGGTCCTTCGAAAATAAGTGAGTTTTTAAATAAATTCGCAATTTTTTTTTTTAGCTTTGAAATCAATACCCAGTAAAGAGGGAAGCCATTAGTGAGTACGCAACTCGAGCCAGGACAATCGAGACCCTTGCCTTACTGATTAAGTCAATTTAAAAAGTTTTCTAATGCCTACTCAAGTTATCAAGGGAAGTGTTTTCAAGTTTTAACTCCCCAATGTGTAATAAACTACGGCAAAATGATAAAAAAAAATTTAGTGTGTTTTTTCTTCTTTTTTCTTGAATAAAATTAACCTTTCGTTTTTCTATTTTTTTTTTTTCGAATGTTTGCTTCGAGCATTCAAACATGAATGGATGTAGTATCATATGGAAGTCTCTTGGGCCAAATAATTCTCATACACTAAGTCGACTTGGTCATTATGTTTCTAATCATAAGGCTCTATCAAATAATCACTTTAAAAATCTAAAATAAATTTTAACTAAACGGAGAGAGAGGATGATGATTTTATTAGTTTTAAAAGAAAAATTCGCGACAGTCGCATAGCAATATTGGGAGTTGCCTTTTTAGCATTTCTTCCAATGGCACAATTGATTTTCTATTCTTCTTATTGAACAGTTAACCCATACTCTTACTTTCCAAAGCTTACTCCAAGAACTTTCCAACGTAAACAGGTACCTATAGTATAAACACAATTCTTAAAAAACCATTGAGATCCGAAGAAAAACTTTAAAAATTCGCTACGAAAGGTATTTCACCATTGAACACTGTCGATTTACCGCTATTTCGACGGTGCAAGCTACCCATACGTTACCAATGCGAGTACCAGTTAAATGGCCAAGAATGCCAATTGGCAATCGTCAGAAGTGCTCAGTCAACAGAACAAAGCCCCACACACACACTCGAGCCACTTAAGCATGTTGAGGCAAGTAAACGAATGTAAGATAGAAGAAAAGGTCGAAGAAATCTGTTAGCCATAGATGGTATGGTGTGCTGGTGCTGGTTCTGGTTCTGGTGCTAGTGCACCCAGCTAAGGTTCTCTATTCTTTGGCGCACACATTTCGATTTGCATGATACAATTTAATGGTCGAAAGCATCGAATAAGTGCTCGTTTGGACTTCTCACAGGTACGATTGGTAACTGTAAAATGAGCATATGACTTAGCTCAATAGTAGAATTAAGACGATTACCTGTAAAATTCAATGTCTTTCGAAATGAATACAGTCTGTTGCGGCAAAAGATTGCCTTTGGAGCCAAGTTTCTGAAGGTGCATTAATAAAAGCTCTCAAAAAGATTTCAAATCTCTCATAGTTCGCTCTCGGCCAATGATAAGGGAGACTTCGTGGCTCCACTATGAGACTAATATTTGTAAATGAAAAAAATGTAATCACTTTTATAATGATAGGTACTTTCTTTGGTTCTGAGATCAATTATAATAATTAAGATGATTATCTTAAACACTAAAATTCTCTCAATATTAACCCTTTACTGCTTGATATCCATATTGGGAATGGGTTTTATTAATCCTTTCCTGCATAATATATCAAATTAGTGAAACTTTTTTTTCGCTTTAAATGCTTTTATTAACCCCTTACTGCATAATATAATACGATAATGGGGCAAAAAAAAAAAATTTTTGTGATGCGATTTTCAAATGATTTGTACATGGAATGGATTGCCCCAAACAAGTCCTTACAATTTGTGGGGGAAAATGTTATTGTCATTTCAACTGATGCCTCCCGGAGCTCTCATAAATCTTTCATCACTTAAAATCTTATGTAAAAGCGAATCAAGTTATTTGTTGATGGCTATGCTGCTAGCAATATTTTAATTGGCTACAATTTCATATAAAACGCAATTTATCTTGTCACCTTTTCAGATATTTTTATTATAAATTGAGTATATTCCAAAGAATGTTCAAAACAGACACAATTCAAGCGTAAATTTTTCGATTCCGACTCAATTGTTTTCAGGATTTTCTGCAGGAAAAGCAACTCTGGGATAGTTGATTGTTATCCTTGTCATGAAAAATAATAGACATTGCAAGAGAAACACAGATTTTATATTAAAACACTTTTGAAGACGATGTGCGATACGTACAATACTTATGTATGTATGTATGTAATTAAGTTTGGTAAAGAAAATTATTCAAAGCTTTAAAACTGCCTACCTACCGCCTTGATTGATTTTGATCGACTTTGGAGATGCATTCGATTTTGAAATTTTTTTTCTTATACAGCTGATTAAGCTTCCTAGAATTGAATGCAGATTTTAAACTCTGAACACAAGTTTTAAAAGAGGTTGGTGTCTCGATAGATTTCCCTACCTGCAGCGTCTGACAGTGGCTATCTGCTAAATTCTAATGGTTCTTGTTACATGAAAACTCACATTCACGCAAAAAATCTCAGCGCGAACTTCAAAGATTCAAACTTTTTGTTAATAAAAACTCAAAATAAAAATTATTGTTTTTTTATTTTTAGCCGTACCAAGGTGTATTTAATGAGGTGGTCAGTTGGAACTGCTCTTCTTCCTTATTTTCAACTCTGAACTGTCAAAATTTTGTATTGAATTTCGAATGCTAACATTTTTCAACGAAATTTAAATATGTATTTTTGAACAAAATTCAATCAAACGTGAACTGATTTTGACATTTCCGAATTTTTTTTAAAATTGTTATTGCCCCACCACACTTTTTAAATACACCTTGAGTCGTACACAGTTTTTGGCAAAAATTCTTCTTAACTCTTCAATTCCCATGTAAAAGAAAATGCAAATTCTGCTATTATTTTTCATTAAAAATGGCATAAAATGACTTCTCGGTGACAAGAAATAAATATGAAAAAAAAAATTTTTTTAAACCCATTTATTTGCACTTTTTTATAATTTTAAATTTTATGCAATGATTTTTCTTCTACCTATTTTGAAAAAACATGTGAAAATTTCAGCTGCAGCACAAAAGAAATATAATAAACCTTTTTCACCTGGAGGTGACACTGGGAATTGAAGGATTAACATGCACAAACATGCTAGCCCACACTGTTAATTAAAATTTGTATTTTTAAAGGAATTTAATAGCAATTGACATTAAAACTTTTTGAAAACAGATTTAAAAAACCTTGAAATGATTTAACGATGAAAATTTTCTGTTTCCTTTTCAATACTGCGTACTTATGGTAAAACTGTAATTGAAAACATTGCACAAAGCCTTTTAGAATTGAATTTATTTTTGGAATTATTCGTATTCAAAAGCCGATTTCTCTAAAAGCCTCTTCGTTGGAATTCCACTTTAATTAAAATATGGAGAATTTCGAAATAAATTGAAATTGAAAGATTAAACTTCATAACTAGGAATAAATCTGAGAACGAATTTTAATGAATAACGGCCGAGTTTTCATTCCCCGAATTCGATTTTATTCCGTTTTCATGCAAGTAACTTTTCAAATTTATTATTTAATGCTAGAGGTAATTAATTTTTTTTTACATTTTTCGCTTTCATGGGGCACACTGCAAAGAGCTCAATTACCTTCGCACAAATGGCCGTTTAAATAAAATAAATAAAGAAATAAAAAAAGTAAATAAATAAGTAAAAAAAAAAAAAATTCACTTACAATATTTGCAAGTAGGTACGTAGCCTTGTTACGAATAACTTAGGTCCGATGCGTGACTTACTTATTTGGCAAAGTATGGCATAAGCTGAATGCGGAGCAACTTGCGGGCCATTTATTGACCTTTAGTTTTGAACTGAAGTTTATGCTGTTCACGCAAAGTGTTCGCCTTATTGCGTCACATTTTCGGAAGTATTTGAAATCAAATTTAAAGCCAAAGTTCCTTGCACAGATGTTCAGAGTACTTTTGTCTATATTGGTTTTTTTTTTTTACCAACTGTCTTCGCCGAGCTGAGATTTTGGCCTTTCGCCTATGTCCAATCCAGCCATTGCACTTCTGTCGCCGGATTTGCTGGACTGTAAATTATGAATGTTTCCCGTTCGAGCCGTCTGTGTTTTCCTAAACCAACTGCAAACAAGGCAATTGGAAATGGTTTTGTGGTCGGTTCATTGCCTGTTTTGTTTTAATAGTTAGCGTCAAGTTGTTTTTGTATTATTTATTTTTTTCCCTCTAGCCGTGACTGTAACCACGTTCGTGTCTGTTTGCTTAGATGACACGCTGTCAGCAAAGTTGACAAATGCGTAAACAAACGCGAAAGACTGAAGTTTTTAATTTTTTTTTTATTTCTTATTTTAATTTTTTGTTTGTTTATGGTTTCTTTAGAAAGAGCTTGCTCCAAGGAAATCTATGATAAATGGCCGCTTGCCAAATGACGGTGTTAAGGTATTAAACTGGGTGTCGCGTCCTTTTCAAAACGGTGTGCGAGAAATGTTTGTCAAGCCATTTCAGTGGCATAAGAATCTGCAAAAGTTGAATATTGCTGCAGCGAATTGGGTTCGAGAAAACATTTTTTTATTTATTTATATAAGTGCCTAGTTTATTTCATTATCTTTTCCTTTTGTTCACGTGAATAAGTAAGTTGAATTTGAAATGATGTTATCAGTGCTATTCTAAATGAATATTCGCCTTGAATTTTTCCCTCAGAAATACTTCTCCGCGATGAAAGGAGGTCTTCGAAACGACAATAATAGGGGAATGTGAGCAATTTTGCTTAGAAATGGTCGAAATTCAAGCTCCCATTATCCACATCTGCGCGAGAGCGAAATTCCCCCGATAATATTTAGAATGGGCTGTATATGAAGAAAATTAAAAAACAATTTTCCCTCACTGTAGATCTTCTTAGAAAAACCTAATTCATTTCATCAGAAATCGATGAAAGAAGGAAAAAAAGGCAAATTTATGTTTACTTTTTTACGTTTTGTGGGTTGCAGACTACAAACAGTGGCGTAGCGTGACATTTCAACTTCCGGGGCTCGATGGGGCCCCAGTGAAGGAAATAAATAAAAAAATTAAAAAGATCTTCATAAAAATTAAAACATATTTTGGAGCCTTGGGAGGCTCCCCCTTCGACCTCACTACGCTACTGATTACATACAAAAATGCTGTAGAAATATTTTTCATTGAAAGCATTAAATCATATTCTCAGTTCAACCACAGCAACATTTCAGTCTCTTTGAGTATTTTCTTCTTTATTAATATTTATTTTTTTTTATTTAAATCATAAATATTAATTCTGGATTTACAAGAATGAACGTTAAAGATACCTGAAATAATTTCTCAAAAGGGGAAATTGATATTCTCTCAATAAATCATTTGATTGATAATGAAATTCTGGTTGAAAAGGATATTCACGTAGGTACTGAAAGAATTATTTCAGGATACATTCAAAATTAAATTCAATTTTCCAATTTTCTTAACTTCGTCATGATGATGATGATGATTGTATTAGACATTAATGTTCTTCGAAGAAATTGTACTTGATTTCTATTAGAGAGCTGAACGAATGTTTTTATTCCATATTTCCAACTTGTTTCAAAACCTTTTGAATGCTTGTCCGTCTTCTCAAGCAATTTTAAAACCAAATAAAAAAATCGATTCAAGCATACACATTCATATGAAGTATATTCGTCTTTTCCGAAACGAATTGAGCGTTGCTAAAGAGTTTTCTAACAAATTGTAGGTATATAATCTACATAGTGTTACGTACCTTTATACGGAATTTTTTGTAAAAAGTCAGCCCGCCTTTCTTTGAATCCTCGATCACAAGCACTCCTTTTTCAACACCGCTTTCATGATAGTCCGAAATGCAGCCACTCTTCCAGGGGATATTTGATATGATTTGTGCGAGTCCTTTTCGAGTCATAGGTATTTATGATCGATTGCTTTCCAAATAAATTTAGGTACAAAATAATGAGCCCTTCAGTAACTCCCACTACCCTCCAACTACCCACTGACTATTCACAAAAATACCCGGACTACTCCCTTTTTAATTTTCCAATACCTTAAAATTTCTGTTTCAACATTGAGCTGTCATTCAAAAATAGCCACTCCCACGTTTAACTGTTCCACGAAAAGACTTTTTCCTACTCAAGGCTTAGTTGATTCAAATACATAAATTGCTCTAAATTTTGACTAGTTATATTCCGAGCGCCCTCAGAGTACTCCTTTTTGGCTGACCTCTCAATTCTGGGGGAGCAAAATATTTGCGTGACATCTCGGGCTCTTGCATCGAGCTCTCGCAATATTGGATTTTGAGCTTGAGTGAAATATTTATCGGCGATAGCCCTATTTTAGAATAAGTACCATCCTAAGGTCTATACTTGAACGCTTTTTTGACCATGTGAATTAGTCATTTTCGGGGCTTCTATCAACCTAATTTTAATGATCAAATAGGCTTGAAAAAGACGTATCGCGATTCCTGGCAAAAAAAATCTTTCTGATCCGGGAAGTGGTCATCTTTTTGCCTTTATAAAAACAAGTAACGAATATTCCTAGCAATTAAGTTAAAGGATCTGAGTACCCATCTATTTCCCTTGATTGCATGCATTCGGCGCTTAAAAGGCTTATCGCGGATGGTACACACTGTAATAGTTTAACTAATTCCCAATTTCCACACACACATTTTTCTTTTCAAATAATCGACTAATCTGGCGAGAAGGGCAAAAAGAAGGGAAGAAATTTTTATTCGTCTCACCTGCCTTATCTAATAAAAACTTAAGAATTTCGAAAGAAAAATTTGTGTATGCAAATCGGGAATTCCTCTGATGATTTGAAGTGGTGAGACTTTCCTAAAAACGAACTTCCACTGTCGTACATATAAGATGATTTGTAATATATTGGCAAAACAATTCAGTAGCGGGCTGTTAAAACGGATTTTCTTAGAACACGAAATTTAACTTTGAGAAATTTAGGCCCAAAAATCTTCCGAGAAAATTATGCCCCGCCATTGTATCATGAAAACTATTAAGGCCGATTTCGCTCTCATTAGTTTAAAAAAAGCACATTATTGGTTATAATATTATTTAAATTTTCAGTAGGTACATGTATTTCAGAAAATACCAGAATCCCAAAAAAATCGACAGCAAAACAATTTACTTATTGTTTCAAATACATACTTTCATTATAAGAAAAGCTTATAATCGGTCAGGATTTGTCTTGCTTATCTCATCAATTTTAAGACGCAATAAAATTTCAATTTGCAATACATCTCTCTGAAATATTAAATCCTAATAAAATAATTCTTTGTGTTTACAATTTCCCTTCCTTTATTTTTTTAAAAGCAATCTGGTTTTCTTGTTAAAAAAGGATTGCTCATATTGCAAGAACAGCAAAACAATTTTCAATTTAATGACAAACGGAGGCTTAAAATAAAAAAATTCCGAGAAAAAAATACAAAACGCCTTTAATATTTTATATGAACCGTTTCTGTATAAGGTATATAAGTATATTGCACGAACATACCTAACAGCTACTATCCTTTTTCGTTCGATGACTGTTTACACGGTCCCCTTAATTATGAATGAAAAAGCATCCTTTTTTACCTAAATACCTACTATCAACCTAGCCTAAAAGCCAAATGAATTTTTGAACAGTTCAACCCTTTCAGTTATCAAAGGTAAATATGCCTATGAATACGAGTATATACACCTTGTCATGTCATGCTAACCAAATTTCAGTGTGCGTTCATTCTCCCATTTGAGAAGGTGCAGCTAAGGGGGAGCAATTTTTCCATAAATTAGAAAAACGAGACCGGTTCAAATGTCCTCCATAGGCTTTGTGCCTCCGTCATCTTTGTTTTACAAATAAAAAGATGAACTTTATGAGCGTAACTTGCCTCAATTACTATCTGAAATTATAGTCAACATTTTTGTGTTTACCTTTAGCAATGGCGGAAAAAAAAATTAATTCGTTCCATGAACGTATGTGGAACGAAACTGATTTTACGTTTGAGTAAGGTTGCGTATACAACGTGCCGTCCCTTTAAAGGATGATATCTACTATTTTGCTTATTTGAGCACATTTATGTAATTTAAATGTTTTATTTGAGAGAGAAATGTGAGGACCTCGAATAGATTTCCCAAATCATGTTTGGTTTTAATTTATCCGATATAAAAAGTTGACAATTACCAGAATTTAAAGTTGAAGAAAATTTGTTGTGGTGTTCCTCCTCCTCCCCAAACCATTTGAAAAACTATCTACTCGATGGATTTAGTAAGTAGGTAGATCTAAAACATGCAACATACGAAATTGGCTTACTGAACGTGCATTCGTTCATTACTATGGTGCTAAGCTGAAGCGGATATTTGAATTTTAAGGCACGGCGGCACGACAGACATGGAAAAGCACTTTCATGTTTTATGAATACCTAGATTGCTATGAGGTAGAACGACATCAATTTTTGAGTAGTTAAAGCACGTTCGGTTTTTGATTACGCTTAAACATAGCCTATTACAGTCTCCTATGAGCATGTTTAAGTGTCTTAATGGAAAGTATTGCAACAAAATTCGAAAACGAAGTTAATAAACCATTGAATTCTCTGTAGTTTTCAGTCGTTGCAATTATTTCCCTTTTTCCGCTTTCATTATCGTTCTGTGGTTTTTTTTTTTTTTTTGTGTCAATAAGCTCAAGCATTGAAGTTTTAACAAATTTTCAAATGGATATCTGATTTTTGGAACTTGAAATTGAATTCGGAACGGAAAACTGAAGTGACTTGATAAACATCAAAACATCGAACGGGAATGGAAACGGAAACGGAAACTGAAACGGATGCGCACATCGAGCCCTGAAGAATTAACTCTGAGTACACTTATGTTGTCGGCAGTCCTGTCATTGGAGAACAATCCATGTTTCCACTTACATCGTCCGCTTACTTTTTAGTTTTTTACTCTCTATCTCCTATAGTCCTTGAATATCATTGAAAAAATGTTTTTTAAAGCAATTTTTAAAAATCATATCTAAGACAATTCTAGGTATAAAATTTTCATTCAAAAGCCTATATATGGAAAAGCATTCAGAAATTATAAAAAAATTATAAAAATATTTTTCAAGCAGTTTTGCTAAAACCAATACATGCTCCCGTGGAAGGATGTTCTTTCATGACAAATTTTTTATTTTTCCAGAAGTGTACAACTTACGCAAAATACATGAAAATAGAGTTTTTTTGCCAGGATTAAGTATGTTAGTTTCATACACGCAGCTGGGTGCAACATAAGGAACTTAAAAAAAAGAAAATAAAAAAGAGTGTTGCATACTTCTCGGGTTAAACCGTGATTGATATGCACCATAAGGAAAATGTCAAAAAAAACAAAAAACAAAATTGTAGGCAATGCCGATGCCACACTTGAATCCTACAATACTCCAATTTGTTGGAAAGCGATTTCAAGATGCCTAGGACTCCATTACGCTGATAAGCGAGATTTGAGTACCAAATGACGTCATAAGTGCAGGGAACGTCAACAACTCTGGAATTCTACCAACAAGTTTATTCTCACCTTTAAATTATTCTTAATAAAATAACCCTGTATGGAAGTGGAACCTTTTAACTGACCCCTACCGCGATATGGCTCTCGATACATTTATAAGAGTGCTAAATGGAGATCTTCCCAAGCTTTTGTTCTATAATTTTCCTTCAATGGAACTTTCATAAAAAAAATAATTTTGTACTTACTTTAATCCGCTATATAGCAGATTATGCTGGTTCTACATTTATTACGAATCGTGAAGCGATTGGTTAGGTTAGATTAGGTTACTTGGGCTGTCTTATACAGACACACTTAGACCTAAGATCCGTTGTGATACCCTATAGAGGTGAACACCTATCTCTAGAACTATTTGAGCCAGCAATGAAGCCGGCAATTTGGGTAAGATTTATCGGTCTAAGTCTCTTGGGGATTGGATAAAATATTGTTCTAAATAAAAGAATCTCTTTCTTGCAAACGCAGGGCATTGCAGTAATAGGTGTAATGGAGATTCTTCTTCCTCATGTACTTGGCAGTATCTGCAATAAAGGGATGTCCTACTTTGTAGTCTCATCGCGTGAGCCCCCAGTGGACAGTGACCAGTGATGATTCCGACTGTCGCCGATAGGTTGGATCGGAAGAGTTGTATCGTGAAGTGATGCTGCCATTTGAGCTTGATAAACTCTCTTCAGACATTAAAAGACACCATTTCGATCCAAAGACATCCCCTACTAGTACTGCTTTATTCCTTATAAAAAAATGTGTGCAACCGCTGTAGGGCCGGCTTCAATAGTGTTCGCCACCAACAGCGTCGATGTAACCTCAAATTCAAGCATCAAACTCAAGCCCTCTCGTCGCCATGTCGTCATGACACAATGCAATATGGTCGCGAAAAGTCATTCGTCTAACTCATTTAAATTTAATAACCGACATTCGAGAGCAAATCTTAACTCGGCAAACTGAACCTGAACCTACTTTTAATGACTTTTCCACAGAAACGAACTTTACTCAATCTAAGTTGCATGACTGAACCGGATGACATAATTTAAGTAATCAAGCAAAATTTGAACAAAAAAAAATTGACTTGGCTGTGCGACGGCTTGACTTAATGCATATTGACTAATGCAAGGGATCAAAGTCAAAGGCCTTAAATGTACTTATGTCAGCGAAGTCAATGTAAATGGATCTAATTTGCGGTTCGGCTTACAAAGAATTGATTACGAAACATTCGGGAGGTTTCTGTGGCCCAGTTTTTCTTAATTGAGGCTGTCTATACAGAGTGTCCCGTGCGAAAGTGTTTTTTTTTTAAAGGGATGGTAGGGGAGGCCAAGATGACTATAAAATCGTACAGGCGGTGAGGGTCGAAAAATGCAGTCCTGAGGAGATATAAGGCATTAAAAATTTAAAGCAGGACGTCGAGAAAAAAAATTCTCCCACGACAATGGTTTATCGTAGGAAAAAAAAAACTGTAATGCGGTTTGAAAACCAATTGTATGGGCTTTTAGGCAAAATAAAATTGATGGCAAAAATTTGAGCCATTGAAGGAAAATAAACGGTCAAAGTCAAAACTCCTGAAAAAACTTCAAATTTTTTTTACTTTGAAAGCCATTTTGGTATGAAAAAGGTCCTATTAGCACATGCTTTTCTAATTTTTTTTCGAAACTGCAGGCGATTTCCTTTAAAACCGTTGTGCATATGCTAAACCTTATTTGCGGTTTAACCATAAAAAAAGGGATTAAAAACTATAAACCATTATCGTGGGAGAATTTATTTTCTCGACTTCCTGCTTAAAATCTTAAACTCCTCAGGGGTGTATTTGCGACCCCCAAATCTTGTACGATTTTTTGTTCATCTTGGCTTCCTTTACCATCCCTATAAAAAAATCACTTCGCAACGGGACACCCTGTAGAAGGCACAAACCTATCTCTTACCGAATATGAATGAATCGGAATTTGACTGGCTTTGGCGGTCACATTGAAATCGAACGTGTAAAGTTTTTTAAAGCGCCCAAATAGCATGCCAATGTGAAAAGTTTTGTCCCAAAATTATACAATTGCCCGTTAGCACGCGCCACTTAAACATTATAATAACGGCAATGACTCATTGTTAATTTCGATTGAGGGCCTAATAACTTTTTGTGTCCTCGTTCAATAACCTCTTGCATAAAGTATTCGTTTAAAAGAAATATTTATAAGGAGCTATGTATGTATATACATACATATATACATATAAAAAAAAACATTATGACCAAAATTGCCATCCGAAACGGTTACTGAACGATTCCCATAAGCACGTACACAGTTAGGGCCTCTTTTGTAGCAAACTGTCCAGTAACCGGCGGCAAGAGGAATGAGAAATTATCGCTAGAAAAACTCAACTCCCCCAATGCACCGGAAGGGGCGCGGTCGAAAAGCCTTTCGATGTCTTCCAACTATGTGTTGTGCTCTCAATGATTTTCAAGCACTCTTGGCCGTTGGTATATGTCTTGCGTATGTCGGTTATGTCAGTACATTTATATTATCGTTCCAAAAGCATATTCTTCCAGGTAACCGCAACGCAGCCAAATGCACTCCGACTACTTTATATTCAGCTCATTCCTTTGACTCAACCGTATCTTCGTTAAGTCGAGAGTCGTGTTTCCTCTTCCACGAAAATTGAGTGTTGAGTTTTTCTCGATGCCTCTCGTCTGTGCGTCCATGGCTGTGGAAAAAAAAAATGAGGACATATACAATAAATATTTAATACTCTTAATCTTAGCTGTCTGCCTCAGTAGCCGTTGCGGTCGAACGTTTCACCAAAACCATCGAATACTATGTACATGCATCGGTTCTTTCTCGTTTCGTTAAGTAAACGATTTCATTTTCGTATAAGAATCGTAGCTGCTTGCTTTGGGTCTTTTCATCGGATTTAAGTTTGAAATGAAAATGAAGTTACATATATATTTTTTGAATTTTTGAAAAATTTTATTTTTTTTATTTAGTTTTTTAGTTTTCGACCTTAGTGTAGGTACATGTGTAGACGCTTTCCGATTGGGCCTTCAATCGTGCTCAGACCCTTCTCAAATTTCATCGACACAAAATGACATATTTTCAATGAAGACTGGCCCTTCGAACTAGCCAAAAAAAAAAACGAATTTTAAAGCATTGTTCGAAAAGTTTAAAAGACTTTTTTACAAATAAATTTAAATAATTTTCTTTTCTTCGAAGAATCGAAAAGAATTTACTCTCATTATTTTTATCCCCCTTGATTTTTCAGACGTTCATTCTTGACTTTCAGAATTTTTGGCTAAACTTTTCTCTAATTATGTCTCACACATAAAAGTGCTTTATTAAGAAATCCGGTTCTATTTTGGTGATCAACTTTTTAAAAGAATTTTGTTTACTGACACTTATTCTACGGTCTCTGCCCATTAAAATTACTTAAGTTCAGTAGAGCGACGTGACTTGCATACAGATTTTCTTGGACTTTCTACCAATCAGTTTTGGTATATGAATATGTAAAACATAGCAGTATTAATGTGCTAATTTTCTTTTCTTTTTAAGAATTTTATTCTTGCTGGAAAAGATACGATTATTATGAATTTAAATTCAGTTTCTAGTAGTGCCCTTAAATTGGTAATTTCCCTTAAAAATCCAATGAGGAGATTATAACTTTGTCTTTAATTCATTGAACCTTCTTTTTATTCGTTAAAGTTGTTTAATCATTTAACGGTTTTACGCTTAAGGGACAAATCTGTCACCACATAATGCTATGTACAACATTGCTATAAATCTTTGAGTTTATGTGAGAACGGCTCTTTCCCTTAAGGGTTAAACATCTGCATATGTAGCTCTGTTTATTTTGGGTACATCTCTTCACGTCTATTCTTTTTCGTATTGTTGCTAATTAATCAATAACCAAATGAGGGGAGATTTATTCTTAGAGAAATAATTTTGAAACACCTTTATAAACCTTTGAAGATTCATCATAGTTTAGTCAACTTACGTGACAAATTTGACTCAAGAGATTATAAATAGTTTGACCAAAAATAATAAATCCCATCCCTACTGCTTACAAGACACAGACTCGTTTCGAGACTCCTTGAGGAGTTTGAGCATCCCCAATTAGTTCTACTGGTCCATTATTGGGCTTCATTAACCTAAAAATTAGAGATGGGCGATACCGATGCCGAATATCGATATTTGATCTTCAAAATTGATATCTTGTATCGATATTTGTTAGTCGATATATATATTTGGTGTTATTTTGCTTAGATATTTAAAACCGGTATCGAGCAGGCAACAAAACTGTCAAACTGTATATTAAAAAAATTAAAATAGTTATAAGCTTGCTACATAGGTACATAACATATGTAAGTTTTCGCTTTCATTGTGCGAACCCATATCCAGGACAAGCTAAATCAATATCGTGAAAATGACACCAGGGTTGCAATCTTTCCTACTTTTGAGGAAGGGCGGAGACCAGTTTAGTAGGCGGAAAAAAAGTTTGAAACCCAAGAAAATGTTAACAAACCACAGATGATGTTTGGCGCCTGAAATATTTGAAAAACACAACATAGATAGTTTAGCACCTCGTGCTCAATCCCGGCCTTAAATATCCATGCAAAATAACACCAACAAAGGAACAAAATTTTTTTACTCCATTGAAGGCAAGAAAGCTCAATATAGTTTATATGGAACAAATGTATCCCATTCAGGGAAGACAACAAAACTCGTGGAAGCGAAGAAAATGAATCTCGTTTCAAAAAGTTATCTCAAAATGATATTACGCAACCAATCCTGGACGTAATGTTCGATAATTGAAGTACTTTTAAGGGAAAAATCCCTTATTTAAATATGGCAAAAATGGAAATTTTTATTTGTAGTAATATATCAATGTTTTCTTGTCCTAAATATCGTAGTATCGATGCTTCCTCGAGAAAACCGTTGGGTATCGTAAAATCGATATTTTCTTAGGAGTGACGAGTGCCGATTTCTAATAAAAACTACATCAAAAATTTTAGATTAATTAAAAAACTTTCCATCTATCAAAGAGTTAAAGATCATTGTAGCATATCATATCACAATATAGAGCACATTACTAAGTTAATAGGTTACAAGTAAAATTCTACCACTTATGACTATCGACCCACACTACTAGCACTACTAGTACATATCACATCTTCCTTGCTATTTTGCGGAACACTGCTGAACTTAATTTTAAAGCCTAAAAAGTTGAAAAACTTGTTGAAACCTTGCGGTGAAAGTTCCCAAATTTCGTTGGAATTCATGCATATGTTAATCAAAAACTTTGAACTCCGGTCTCCTCTTTGGGCGTATTCACGCCTCTTCACACCCCTTTTTGCAGTTATGAAAGTTCTGCTTTTAGTATAAAAGAAAAGAAAAAAAAGAAAACTACAAAAAAATTGTCTGCTAGTCGGCAGCGTCATTGAAATTGTTGTGGGCGCTTTCAATAGTCCTTGGAGCAGGTGACTGAGTTTTGAGCTTTGAGGGAAGGTTATTGGAAGGCATGCTTTTTTACTGCCATTTCGATATTGATGAATTCATGTGCAGTTTAATAATACCTTGTACAACATACGATATTACGGCTATTATGCTGCTGAACATTTTTATTGCCTCTGGAAGGGAGTGAATGGCATTTTTATTATTATTATTTTTATTATTTTGTTTTTTCTTTGTTATCGCACCATCAGAACTCGATTGGAAAATAAATCCATCGTACGCACACACGTAATCTTGTCTCTCAAATGGGTTGTGTGATTGCAATAGTAATAAGTAAGAAATGTGCGTGAGATTTTACGAGAGCACGTAAATGATTAATATTCGAATTAATGAAAAGCCAGCCTTAAATTAAGGACATTGATACACTGAATGCATGTGGGACTTATGGTGCTTGATTGAAAATTTCTTTTCAATTCAAAACATATTAATTCTTATATACACATTTATTTTTACATATTTCTTTTTTCTTCAAAAAAAAAAAAAATAATAATAATAATAATAATAGTCTGAACCCCAATGAGGGGATGTCTCAATAGCCCGAAATATTTTTGTATTCTTAAGCATAACACGTCCTCAAGATTTGTAGAAAAGGAGAATAACACCATGATGGAGCGACCGATAGGTACCAACTTTATTCTCGAATAACAATCGAACGACTTGACTCGAAGACTTTTCTCACTCACCCTCATCCTCGGTGAATTTTTCATTGTTATGCTATCCTTCGAAATCCCCACGGGATAACCAATTTCTCTTCGTTTTCTCATCGCACTACAGCCAATCAAGCAGTGTTCCTTCTCCTTGCGTTACTCCAACAAAATAATCCGAATGAGTCAAGAAATCCACTTTAAATTATTTTCCAAGTCCAAGAGGTTTCCGTCAAAGGGTTTCCTAAGTATTTTCCTCTAGTTAACTGAAGAGGTCCTTCACTTCTTCGAACTGACTCCACTGACCACTTTACTACAAAAAATATTTTTTTCCTCTTTTTTTCACTGTCCATATTGACATTTACGAGTATGTCAAACGCGGCGAATTGCAGCGTGTGTAAAAATGTCTGCGTCTAAAAATAAAGCCCGGAATGGTAGGTCGGTGTGCGTTGGCCGTAAGTGGCATATGACAACTATTTCAATGAGGTAAGAAACGTACAATGGATATCAAATGTGCTTAAAAATGTATTAAATTGTCAGCAAACATTGTGGGTTGAATGGCAATTTCCGTTGCCGAAAAGGAAAAACAAAAAGAAAATGCCACTAGAAAAATTGTTTTTAAATTCATATGAAAATATTTACAAACAATTTGGGAAGTGTTTTGGAAGCGTGTTGACGTTGATGTTTTGGAAAGAAGTTTCTAAACATTGCCGCAAATTCAATCAATGAACTTTTAACGAAACTTTCGATGAAAGAGTTTTCTTTTCTTTTTTCTTTTTTTTTTTGGTTTTTCTTTCTCATAACAGCATCAATTGCACGAAAGTTGTTCCTTGAAATATGGAAATCGGAAATTCTCAATTCAATGAGAAAAAATGTTCGGACTTTGTCTTCTGGGGTCCTTCGAAAATAAGTGAGTTTTTAAATAAATTCGCAATTTTTTTTTTTAGCTTTGAAATCAATACCCAGTAAAGAGGGAAGCCATTAGTGAGTAGGCAACTCGAGCCAGGACAATCGAGACCCTTGCCTTACTGATTAAGTCAATTTAAAAAGTTTTCTAATGCCTACTCAAGTTATCAAGGGAAGTGTTTTCAAGTTTTAACTCCCCAATGTGTAATAAACTACGGCAAAATGATAAAAAAAAATTTAGTGTGTTTTTTCTTCTTTTTTCTTGAATAAAATTAACCTTTCGTTTTTCTATTTTTTTTTTTTTGAATGTTTGCTTCGAGCATTCAAACATGAATGGATGTAGTATCATATGGAAGTCTCTTGGGCCAAATAATTCTCATACACTAAGTCGACTTGGTCATTATGTTTCTAATCATAAGGCTCTATCAAATAATCACTTTAAAAATCTAAAATAAATTTTAACTAAACGGAGAGAGAGGATGATGATTTTATTAGTTTTAAAAGAAAAATTCGCGACAGTCGCATAGCAATATTGGGAGTTGCCTTTTTAGCATTTCTTCCAATGGCACAATTGATTTTCTATTCTTCTTATTGAACAGTTAACCCATACTCTTACTTTCCAAAGCTTACTCCAAGAACTTTCCAACGTAAACAGGTACCTATAGTATAAACACAATTCTTAAAAAACCATTGAGATCCGAAGAAAAACTTTAAAAATTCGCTACGAAAGGTATTTCACCATTGAACACTGTCGATTTACCGCTATTTCGACGGTGCAAGCTACCCATACGTTACCAATGCGAGTACCAGTTAAATGGCCAAGAATGCCAATTGGCAATCGTCAGAAGTGCTCAGTCAACAGAACAAAGCCCCACACACACACTCGAGCCACTTAAGCATGTTGAGGCAAGTAAACGAATGTAAGATAGAAGAAAAGGTCGAAGAAATCTGTTAGCCATAGATGGTATGGTGTGCTGGTGCTGGTTCTGGTTCTGGTGCTAGTGCACCCAGCTAAGGTTCTCTATTCTTTGGCGCACACATTTCGATTTGCATGATACAATTTAATGGTCGAAAGCATCGAATAAGTGCTCGTTTGGACTTCTCACAGGTACGATTGGTAACTGTAAAATGAGCATATGACTTAGCTCAATAGTAGAATTAAGACGATTACCTGTAAAATTCAATGTCTTTCGAAATGAATACAGTCTGTTGCGGCAAAAGATTGCCTTTGGAGCCAAGTTTCTGAAGGTGCATTAATAAAAGCTCTCAAAAAGATTTCAAATCTCTCATAGTTCGCTCTCGGCCAATGATAAGGGAGACTTCGTGGCTCCACTATGAGACTAATATTTGTAAATGAAAAAAATTTAATCACTTTTATAATGATAGGTACTTTCTTTGGTTCTGAGATCAATTATAATAATTAAGATAATTATCTTAAACACTAAAATTCTCTCAATATTAACCCTTTACTGCTTGATATCCATATTGGGAATGGGTTTTATTAATCCTTTCCTGCATAATATATCAAATTAGTGAAACTTTTTTTTCGCTTTAAATGCTTTTATTAACCCCTTACTGCATAATATAATACGATAATGGGGCAAAAAAAAAAAATTTTTGTGATGCGATTTTCAAATGATTTGTACATGGAATGGATTGCCCCAAACAAGTCCTTACAATTTGTGGGGGAAAATGTTATTGTCATTTCAACTGATGCCTCCCGGAGCTCTCATAAATCTTTCATCACTTAAAATCTTATGTAAAAGCGAATCAAGTTATTTGTTGATGGCTATGCTGCTAGCAATATTTTAATTGGCTACAATTTCATATAAAACGCAATTTATCTTGTCACCTTTTCAGATATTTTTATTATAAATTGAGTATATTCCAAAGAATGTTCAAAACAGACACAATTCAAGCGTAAATTTTTCGATTCCGACTCAATTGTTTTCAGGATTTTCTGCAGGAAAAGCAACTCTGGGATAGTTGATTGTTATCCTTGTCATGAAAAATAATAGACATTGCAAGAGAAGACACAGAGTTTTATATTAAAACACTTTTGAAGACGATGTGCGATACGTACAATACTTATGTATGTATGTATGTAATTAAGTTTGGTAAAGAAAATTATTCAAAGCTTTAAAACTGCCTACCTACCGCCTTGATTGATTTTGATCGACTTTGGAGATGCATTCGATTTTGAAATTTTTTTTCTTATACAGCTGATTAAGCTTCCTAGAATTGAATGCAGATTTTAAACTCTGAACACAAGTTTTAAAAGAGGTTGGTGTCTCGATAGATTTCCCTACCTGCAGCGTCTGACAGTGGCTATCTGCTAAATTCTAATGGTTCTTGTTACATGAAAACTCACATTCACGCAAAAAATCTCAGCGCGAACTTCAAAGATTCAAACTTTTTGTTAATAAAAACTCAAAATAAAAATTATTGTTTTTTTATTTTTAGCCGTACCAAGGTGTATTTAATGAGGTGGTCAGTTGGAACTGCTCTTCTTCCTTATTTTCAACTCTGAACTGTCAAAATTTTGTATTGAATTTCGAATGCTAACATTTTTCAACGAAATTTAAAATATGTATTTTTGAACAAAATTCAATCAAACGTGAACTGATTTTGACATTTCCGAATTTTTTTTAAAATTGTTATTGCCCCACCACACTTTTTAAATACACCTTGAGTCGTACACAGTTTTTGGCAAAAATTCTTCTTAACTCTTCAATTCCCATGTAAAAGAAAATGCAAATTCTGCTATTATTTTTCATTTAAAATGGCATAAAATGACTTCTCGGTGACAAGAAATAAATATGAAAAAAAAAATTTTTTTAAACCCATTTATTTGCACTTTTTTATAATTTTAAATTTTATGCAATGATTTTTCTTCTACCTATTTTGAAAAAAACATGTGAAAATTTCAGCTGCAGCACAAAAGAAATATAATAAACCTTTTTCACCTGGAGGTGACACTGGGAATTGAAGGATTAACATGCACAAACATGCTAGCCCACACTGTTAATTAAAATTTGTATTTTTAAAGGAATTTAATAGCAATTGACATTAAAACTTTTTGAAAACAGATTTAAAAAACCTTGAAATGATTTAACGATGAAAATTTTCTGTTTCCTTTTCAATACTGCGTACTTATGGTAAAACTGTAATTGAAAACATTGCACAAAGCCTTTTAGAATTGAATTTATTTTTGGAATTATTCGTATTCAAAAGCCGATTTCTCTAAAAGCCTCTTCGTTGGAATTCCACTTTAATTAAAATATGGAGAATTTCGAAATAAATTGAAATTGAAAGATTAAACTTCATAACTAGGAATAAATCTGAGAACGAATTTTAATGAATAACGGCCGAGTTTTCATTCCCCGAATTCGATTTTATTCCGTTTTCATGCAAGTAACTTTTCAAATTTATTATTTAATGCTAGAGGTAATTAATTTTTTTTTACATTTTTCGCTTTCATGGGGCACACTGCAAAGAGCTCAATTACCTTCGCACAAATGGCCGTTTAAATAAAATAAATAAAGAAATAAAAAAAGTAAATAAATAAGTAAAAAAAAAAAAAATTCACTTACAATATTTGCAAGTAGGTACGTAGCCTTGTTACGAATAACTTAGGTCCGATGCGTGACTTACTTATTTGGCAAAGTATGGCATAAGCTGAATGCGGAGCAACTTGCGGGCCATTTATTGACCTTTAGTTTTGAACTGAAGTTTATGCTGTTCACGCAAAGTGTTCGCCTTATTGCGTCACATTTTCGGAAGTATTTGAAATCAAATTTAAAGCCAAAGTTCCTTGCACAGATGTTCAGAGTACTTTTGTCTATATTGGTTTTTTTTTTTTTTTTACCAACTGTCTTCGCCGAGCTGAGATTTTGGCCTTTCGCCTATGTCCAATCCAGCCATTGCACTTCTGTCGCCGGATTTGCTGGACTGTAAATTATGAATGTTTCCCGTTCGAGCCGTCTGTGTTTTCCTAAACCAACTGCAAACAAGGCAATTGGAAATGGTTTTGTGGTCGGTTCATTGCCTGTTTTGTTTTAATAGTTAGCGTCAAGTTGTTTTTGTATTATTTATTTTTTTCCCTCTAGCCGTGACTGTAACCACGTTCGTGTCTGTTTGCTTAGATGACACGCTGTCAGCAAAGTTGACAAATGCGTAAACAAACGCGAAAGACTGAAGTTTTTAATTTTTTTTTTATTTCTTATTTTAATTTTTTGTTTGTTTATGGTTTCTTTAGAAAGAGCTTGCTCCAAGGAAATCTATGATAAATGGCCGCTTGCCAAATGACGGTGTTAAGGTATTAAACTGGGTGTCGCGTCCTTTTCAAAACGGTGTGCGAGAAATGTTTGTCAAGCCATTTCAGTGGCATAAGAATCTGCAAAAGTTGAATATTGCTGCAGCGAATTGGGTTCGAGAAAACATTTTTTTATTTATTTATATAAGTGCCTAGTTTATTTCATTATCTTTTCCTTTTGTTCACGTGAATAAGTAAGTTGAATTTGAAATGATGTTATCAGTGCTATTCTAAATGAATATTCGCCTTGAATTTTTCCCTCAGAAATACTTCTCCGCGATGAAAGGAGGTCTTCGAAACGACAATAATAGGGGAATGTGAGCAATTTTGCTTAGAAATGGTCGAAATTCAAGCTCCCATTATCCACATCTGCGCGAGAGCGAAATTCCCCCGATAATATTTAGAATGGGCTGTATATGAAGAAAATTAAAAAACAATTTTCCCTCACTGTAGATCTTCTTAGAAAAACCTAATTCATTTCATCAGAAATCGATGAAAGAAGGAAAAAAAGGCAAATTTATGTTTACTTTTTTACGTTTTGTGGGTTGCAGACTACAAACAGTGGCGTAGCGTGACATTTCAACTTCCGGGGCTCGATGGGGCCCCAGTGAAGGAAATAAATAAAAAAATTAAAAAGATCTTCATAAAAATTAAAACATATTTTGGAGCCTTGGGAGGCTCCCCCTTCGACCTCACTACGCTACTGATTACATACAAAAATGCTGTAGAAATATTTTTCATTGAAAGCATTAAATCATATTCTCAGTTCAACCACAGCAACATTTCAGTCTCTTAGAGTATTTTCTTCTTTATTAATATTTATTTTTTTTTATTTAAATCATAAATATTAATTCTGGATTTACAAGAATGAACGTTAAAGATACCTGAAATAATTTCTCAAAAGGGGAAATTGATATTCTCTCAATAAATCATTTGATTGATAATGAAATTCTGGTTGAAAAGGATATTCACGTAGGTACTGAAAGAATTATTTCAGGATACATTCAAAATTAAATTCAATTTTCCAATTTTCTTAACTTCGTCATGATGATGATGATGATTGTATTAGACATTAATGTTCTTCGAAGAAATTGTACTTGATTTCTATTAGAGAGCTGAACGAATGTTTTTATTCCATATTTCCAACTTGTTTCAAAACCTTTTGAATGCTTGTCCGTCTTCTCAAGCAATTTTAAAACCAAATAAAAAAATCGATTCAAGCATACACATTCATATGAAGTATATTCGTCTTTTCCGAAACGAATTGAGCGTTGCTAAAGAGCTTTCTAACAAATTGTAGGTATATAATCTACATAGTGTTACGTACCTTTATACGGAATTTTTTGTAAAAAGTCAGCCCGCCTTTCTTTGAATCCTCGATCACAAGCACTCCTTTTTCAACACCGCTTTCATGATAGTCCGAAATGCAGCCACTCTTCCAGGGGATATTTGATATGATTTGTGCGAGTCCTTTTCGAGTCATAGGTATTTATGATCGATTGCTTTCCAAATAAATTTAGGTACAAAATAATGAGCCCTTCAGTAACTCCCACTACCCTCCAACTACCCACTGACTATTCACAAAAATACCCGGACTACTCCCTTTTTAATTTTCCAATACCTTAAAATTTCTGTTTCAACATTGAGCTGTCATTCAAAAATAGCCACTCCCACGTTTAACTGTTCCACGAAAAGACTTTTTCCTACTCAAGGCTTAGTTGATTCAAATACATAAATTGCTCTAAATTTTGACTAGTTATATTCCGAGCGCCCTCAGAGTACTCCTTTTTGGCTGACCTCTCAATTCTGGGGGAGCAAAATATTTGCGTGACATCTCGGGCTCTTGCATCGAGCTCTCGCAATATTGGATTTTGAGCTTGAGTGAAATATTTATCGGCGATAGCCCTATTTTAGAATAAGTACCATCCTAAGGTCTATACTTGAACGCTTTTTTGACCATGTGAATTAGTCATTTTCGGGGCTTCTATCAACCTAATTTTAATGATCAAATAGGCTTGAAAAAGACGTATCGCGATTCCTGGCAAAAAAAATCTTTCTGATCCGGGAAGTGGTCATCTTTTTGCCTTTATAAAAACAAGTAACGAATATTCCTAGCAATTAAGTTAAAGGATCTGAGTACCCATCTATTTCCCTTGATTGCATGCATTCGGCGCTTAAAAGGCTTATCGCGGATGGTACACACTGTAATAGTTTAACTAATTCCCAATTTCCACACACACATTTTTCTTTTCAAATAATCGACTAATCTGGCGAGAAGGGCAAAAAGAAGGGAAGAAATTTTTCTTCGTCTCACCTGCCTTATCTAATAAAAACTTAAGAATTTCGAAAGAAAAATTTGTGTATGCAAATCGGGAATTCCTCTGATGATTTGAAGTGGTGAGACTTTCCTAAAAACGAACTTCCACTTCGATGGTGTTTTGCTTTCCTTTGCCTATCCTCTTCTTAGGAAACAAAATTTCTCATGAATTTTGTGCCTCATTAGAGGTCCATTATAGCCTGAAGAATTAGGCTAATAAAAAGTAAGTACCTACTGACTGTATATTAAGGTGGATCGTTTTGTTAGACAAAAAATAAATCATAATTTCCCTAGTAACACAAGATTCTGCTATTAATTCAGAAAGAATGCCCAGAGAACCAGAGGTCAAAACCGAATTTTGTTCTTGCGATTTTTCAAAGGAATGTCCATCTTAAATATGCCTAAAAGCATGCTACAAATTATTATAGAAAAACATGAAATTTCTACCAAGCCAAAAATATTTTCAAATTGAATTTTCCTATTTTCGATACTTAACATAATCTTAGGCATGGGAAATATATATAAATTTTTTGCTTGGAGAATCAATTTAAATCGACCATTTTGAAATACATAGTAGTTTAAGAAAATATCAAATTGGTTTCATTAAGTGTTGAGCAGGGACGTAGCCAGAGAAAGACTGATTTTGTAGTGCTTATATTGGCCACAGTGGTATAGTGAACAATTATAAGACATTAGCCCAAAAAAAATTTGGGGGGGTTAGAGGAAGTTTATAGAGTTGTGGACCAAAACCCATAAAATCCAAAAATTTCATGACGTGCGATTTTGATGAAAATCTATATATAGAATAAGTGAAAAATTCT